>JARIHR010000125.1:0-119538 GCA_029281495.1 Mycena filopes | reverse complement strand
TTGAAAGACGTCGAAACGCCCCATAATCTTGACTCTGGGTGGCTTTTGTTCAGAGTGAAACTCGGCTGTAAAAACAGTACCAACATCTTTACGAGGGGCCAGAACTGCCGGGGTTTATTTGGGTCGACATCCCGCAAGGCAAGTCAAGGAATGTGCTCACTGCGCGGGTTTCTGAACCGGCCAAAGCCGACGCAAGGAATTGTTCCAGCTGTAATAAATTGAGTCGGTGGACCAAGATAAAGGCAGAAGCGAACCTCTTTCTGGAAGTTGACGTCCTCCTTTGCGACGAAAAGCTGTCGTTGACCGAGTTTCTCTGAAACTACAGGATCGTTAAGGAGCTCATCGAGCTTCCAACTCTTCTCAGGGACTGTTTTTAAGCTATTTTCCTCGGGTCAGTCAAGCAATATTGACTCTACCTGAAAGTAAACACGTACTGAGGGTAAATCTGTCAAGCATCGAGGTGATCAGAGGAGTGAGGCGGGGAACAGTGCGCGTTTACTCCAAGGAGTCTTTGCTTTGCTTGGTACGCCGGAGAAAAACTCGTGTCTCCTTCCCCTTCATCCTTGTCGACGGTCGTGTCCAAGCTAAGGGAAATGAATGAGAACGGTTCACTCGAGAAAGAGCAGTACAGACATCTCCTCGAGATGTCGAGCAAGATCCTGGAAAGTTCGATTACACGGAATAGCATTGGAATGCAAGCGTATCTTACTTTCGCCCATTGTTCTCGTGTAATGTATTCAACGATGGCTTCGACGGCCGGTACATCTTCGGGAAGGGATGGTTCAAAGAGCAAAGCGTACACAGCCGCCAGACGAACCTAGATAAGAGATTTCAGTCGTAACCGCGGTGCAAGCGCCCTGCCGTCATGTTAACATCGGAGCCACTCGCATGCAGGGAAGCACGCACCGACGCCGACGCCGACAGCACTTGCTTCTGCAGTAGCGCATTCAGAAGGGTCGATTTGCCGGCCTGCGTTCCACCAATTACACCGCCATTCGGTAGAAATGTTTTAAATGTTTGAGGTTTGATGTACGCACATGTGGGCCTGACCGTCAGTGAATGTTCGTCGAGACATTTCTCAAATAAAAAAATGTCAATACCTCAACCGTTTTTCAACACAATATCTGTGAATGTTTGTGTGGACATTCTGTGGATGTTTGCCGTACACTCAGAAAATCCGGCTTGGGTATTTTACACACTCGGAGCTCGTTTCTTAAACATTCGGATATGGATTGAAATCAATAGAAGCGACTGAATTCTTGTGCGTGCTATTACATCGACTCGGACACCGTAGCATTAAACCACCGCGGCCGAGTGGGAGGGTGTCAAACAGGACTTGAAATGAATGATGAGAACCCTCGGAGGCAGGAAAGAGTGGAGACGAGTTCAGGATTGTGTTGGCAGTTTGAGGTGAATTGCGTATGAGAGCGTGAATTTGGAGACGGATGGATACGCCACTTGAAGATTTGAGCTGTGTTGCGATATTGAGAGTCAGAACCAGCTGCGCAGCCGAGGTTTGAGGTAGTTTTGAAGATAGTCGAGTTGAGGAAAGGTTGATGTCAGTTGCGGAATTGCGGGCTTGAGTTGAGATTTTGAGCAGGTTGAGGTCTCTTGACAATTGCGTAAGGCTGCAAGAACTTCCGGGCTTGATGACGAGGAATACATTGAAGCGAGAATTGCCAGGCACGCGTGGAGCGGGAGCGCGCGGTTCACGGCGGCGCCAAAGGCGACCATGCCCGTGCCCATGCCGGGGAGGCGCAGTCGCGACACGTTTGAGCCGTGGTGAGCGGCGCTTCAAAGGAGGATGCGCCCGGAAGCCGCAGCACGTCCCCTGGCCGCCGTCGGCCTCGTCGCCCGGGCCCGGCCTTTTGCTCCAGGTGTCCTCGTGTGATACTGCCGCGATGAGGCGAAGAAGGAAGGGGGAAGAGGGCAGAGGGTGACGAGGACGACGTACCCTTCTTCTTATCGCTGCCTGATGTCGTGTTCCCGTCCGTGCACGGCGATGTGCTTGTCGAGCTCCATGCGCGAGCACAGCTCGATCCATCCAGGTCCGAATCAGCGAGGACGTTGAGAGGACAACGAGGAGGTACTCGCCAGCCAAGACTGCCCGTGTCCACCGGGTCGAGCAGGTTGCGGGGACGATGGTGGTGGCGAGCGGAAGAGGAACGTCAAACGTCGAACCATTTCTAAGCACACGTGACATTCTGATCGCTTCGCCGCTTGTTCGCCGCGGCGCCAACTCAGTTGCTCAGCGAGCAATCAGCGAGAAATCGGCTCAGCACCTCAGGTCCGCAGATTTGTTGGTGATACACAAGGCAGGTATGCAAATCATCCGACACTGACCGCACTAATACTCTGCAGTTGGATCCAGATTAACCTTCGTCCGGTAAAGTTCCTGTCGGCATCCAACCAGCCTGAGTAGTATGATGCCTCAAAGTTACACGGCTATGCGGCGGCAGGGATCGATAGGGTTCGATGCAAAGCTTGAGCTACATTCCTTGGCATCCGTCATCTGTTTATTGAATTTTGGTTATAGGACATCAAGAAAGATTCTGTGGCATATGTTTTGGGTATCAACCGAACCTTGAGACGACATCGAAAAAGTGTTTCCACAAGGTTGGAGGGGAAATATCATAGAAATATTCGGCGGACCACGTAGAAATGTTGTACCAGAACGTCGGGAAAATGTTTGCCTCAGTTGTTTCTCAAACCAAATCCCCGAATGGCGGTGTAGTCGTCCGCTTTAGAGCAGGTCAAGATGGCGATACCCCTTTGGTACAATGAGCCGAGTTCATACGACAAAGGGCAACGCACCTGTGCGTCCAAGGATGGCGACTTTGTACGGTTTCTGGACCGCTTTGCCTTTGATATCCGCTGTGGTTCGGCCCCATTCGTCCCGCAGCTCGGAGGGTATAATGAGTCTGCTCAAAGTAGACTCGAAGGCGTCGAGCAGCGGGTGGAGATACTCTGGGGAGCATTAGAAGGGCGCGCATATCGCAGACTCGGCAGCGGACCATATGCTTTCTTGGCAGAGGGCCGTGGAGGGTGCATCACAACGTCCTCTTCTTCTGACATTTCCGTCTACGCACGGGTGAGAGGAGAATGCGGAAGACTGAATGCGCATACAAGGCTGGACTCAGTGCTCGCCGCCATTTCGTTAAGGTCGTGGGGAGTTCAGGCGTGAGGAGAAAGTCAAGGAAAACGCGTTTGGAGGTTGCAGCGAGGATTGGCAGAGACAAGCGCCGAAGCCCCAATTAGGAACATTCAAATTTGGCGATCAAAATAAATACGAGTCTCATTCTGACTGAGACACTTGCGCGTTACTACTTCCTCACCAGCGCCTCCTTTTTCGCGACCGAGTCTCGGTTTTTTAACAGACAATAATCCCCAAACTCGTTCAAACTTTGCCAAGTCTGGCCCGGAAGCCACAATGTCCGTGTCAGAAGATTCGAATGTCGGGCGTCCAAGAACGGTGTGCAAAAGACACGCTCCCATTTCGTCGCCTCGACCGCGTACCGCGGCTCGAGCGTCGACGAGATCGGGTGTTTTGGAAAGTCTAAATCGAGCATGTAGTCGCAAGCCTCAATCGACGCCTGGAGTTGAATGCGGGATTAGCGGAGACGACGAAGAGACGAAAAGTCTATATTCACGTAATGTGCCGGCTGCTCGCGATTTAGGTCGTTCATCCCGACAGGAACGTTTCTGGTCTCCGGCCGACTCCAGCCGTACCAACTCGCCGGTTTATTCCACCAGGCGGTAGCCAGCATATCGTTTTCCCAAGACACCTTCTTCACCTCACCCTCGCCGAAATGGCCCGGCAATAAGCCGTCGAATTCACTCTTTATGAAATCGACGCGGACGCCGGAAGGGACGAGGTAGTGACCGGGGAATCTGTACCACTCCTTGCTCACGCACATGGTGAGGTTGAAGTCCTTGACTGGCGAGAGGTCGATACGGGGAATGTCCTCCTCGGGAGTGCCTGGAGGGTAGGTCGGGAGGAGACCGGTGTCATTGAGGAGCCGAGGGAGTTCGTCCACCTGGAAGGCATAAACGACGGAGAGTGGTGAGTGGTAGTAGAATGTTTGGGCAAGAATGCGCGACACGGAGATGGCGGCAGACGCCACGACCACCGAAGACGTGAAAGTGCGGAATATCGTCGATTGAGACGCCTATCAGAGGTGAGCAAACAACAGCCCGTAAATTTTTGAGATGGCTTACACGATAGGGAGACTTGGTGAGCGAAATAAAGATAGTCTCGAGCCAGCCCCGCATGAGATATAGGGTAACTGCGGCATTGAAACAGAGTAGCGGATATGCCGGGAACATGAACCGTTCCTCCTTATGCGCTTGAGAGGTGAGGATTGCGGTCCAGAGGTAGAAGGGAGCTAGTCGGATAGCGAGCACGGTAAAGGGCGAGCTTTGATCGATAGCGGGTTTGATTAAACCCAGTCGTTTCCGGTCGACAAAGTAGGTCACTAGGAGGGCCGGGAGGGAGAGCAGTGCGATGGGGGCAAGGAAATTAAAGTTCAAGGCGAGATTGAGGAAATAAAAGTTCCAAGGAGAGGTCCCGTAGAGATCTGGGCCGCGTTCCGCACCACCGAATATGTTATACTTGACAATGTTCCAAGGAACGATTGCGAGTTTTCCGTAGGCGATGCTGTCGATGGCAATAACCGGGATCTAGGTGGAACGTGAGTCGACGGTAGGAATAGAGAAGTTGAACACTTGCAAATATCAAGCTCGCGGTAGCACCCGCAGAGAACAATCTTTTCCAGCGATTCAACATCCAATGCATCCGAATTTCGGGTGCAACACGGTCGGCACTAAAGATGAACAACTCTTCGAACACAAAAGGAACCGCGAGTGCAAGGGCAAAGGGCCATCCAACAATGGCTCCCGTGGCGAATAGCAAAGTGGCCGCAAGAGTCCGCCGGTTATTTTGCGCACTGGACGGCGCCAGTGCGTAGGAAAATGCGAACGTGGACATGTACATGGCGAAGGAGGAGGGAAGAAGGGCTGGAGGGAAGTTAACAAAGTTTTAAAGTCACGCAAAATTGTGATTTTACCAGCAGAGGCATTCCACATTCCTGCGCTGAACAACAGCATGAAGAAGAGGTAGCGTCCAACTCGCTCGTTGATTTTTTCGTATACTGTCCGGTAGAATTTTGCCTCTGCGAGAACAGAAACGGTTGCGAGCGAAATCCTAACGGCGAAGAATGCGGCCCTCTGTTTTGGTTGTTGAAGAGTCAAGAGCTTGACGCGATTTCGCTGCTCACTTTATCACCGGTCAGCAGCAGTTTTGATATTTTTGCAGGGAGCATGTGAAGGACGATGTACGCCCAACTCCGGACGGCATACTGAGGAGAGACCTCCCACGTCTGGAATCCGTAACCGTGGTCAAGGAAATGCAAAGGCTCCCAGAAGTTGAAGACTATGTAGGTCAAATTAGACGTCTGCTGTATGAACAACCTTCATCCAGAGCGCACCTTCGTCACAGTCGTCGATATTGGAGTACATTGCACCGGTGAAGCGCACGAACAACAGGATACGAACTGCGAGGGAAAAGCTGGGGTTCCATGGGCGACGTGCTGCCCTGCGCAATTGGTCTTGAAGAAGGCCGGTGTGTCTTGGAGGCAGTTTGGGCTTGGGATCTGGGTCTGTGCGACGGAGACGAATGTGCTGGACGTTGTTCGCCATGGCCGTTTGGAGATAATCGGCTTTGAGACGCGTCACAGTAACAGTCGCGTCCCAAACTGGCTGCGCGCAAACTTTAAGCGTCGCGAACCGTCCTGGCTTGAGGAACTCTAGGGCCGCATTGTACTCGCGGCTGTCGCGAGGAACTGCTGCTAGTGAGGAAGATGAGGCCAGCGCCGGAATAAAAAGGACTGTGAACTCGCTGCGATATAAGGTTGGATGTAAGGCCACTTCTCGACTGGATACGCTGGTTTCCCCGGTTTGAACGGCAGAAAGGGCGTGCAAAAGGTAGCTGGACGTTGCGGAGGCGACACAGAATGGAAAATGGAAGCGAAAAGAAGGAATTTTGCGCCTTTTACTACACTTGACGTATATCCGCCCTTTAGTTCGACGCAGGCTTCCGCATTTTGTCACCCTTGTTTCTTGCTCCCAACTTCCATCCCCACCATGGACTCTCCCGATCCCAAAGCTCTTGCCACCGCAGGTCCGCTCGTCCTCTTCGTCCTCTCTCTCCCTCCTCCTGACCTCCTCTAGACAGATTCCTTTATATAACTCAGGTATACTTTTGTGGTACGTATTCCTGACCTCTGCTCGTCGTCCTTTTCTTCACCCCCGTTTTCCAGCGATGTGTAAGTCCCCTCCCCGCCCATTTTTCCCTCGCTAACGCGCTCACAGACGCGGTGGTCATTTGGGACTGGCTCATCAGTCTGCCGCGCGAATGGAGATTCGTATGACGACGTCGCTCTTCTTCTTTTTCCTCGACGCTGACTGCCTCCACACGAAGGTCTGGAAGACCCATTGGACACCCGTCAAAATTGCTTACCTCTTCTGCCGGCAAGTCGCTCGTCGTTTCGCGTCCGACGCGCCCTACACTCACACCGCCTACCCTCACAGCTACTGGGTCATTGTAGTCGTACCCTATCTACTTTACTGGTAGGTCTTCGCGCTCCTTCTTTCCGCCTCCACGGTACTAGCCCCCCAGCTTTGTAATGGACCACTCCCTCGAGACCTGTCAGAAGATCTACAAGGTATGGATGCTAAGCTGGCGTTTGTTCTCCCGCTATCACTCATACTTTTTCGCTTGACATAGATCCCCGTGGGTTTGGCGTTATGGAATCAAGTCGGCTCCGAAAGTTCGTCTTACTTTCTGTTTCTTTCCCCCACAGTTTCACAGTCGTTCTTTGCTAGCCGTGCTCTTGATTCGGACCTACGCATTCTTCAACAGAAACGTTTACGTCTTGTGGTTCCTCATTTCTGCTCTCCTCCGGCGTCGTCGCCTACCAGCTCTATGTAGACACGACCCAGATGCTTTGTGAGTAACACCCGTTTCCAGTTCTTACCTCGTGCTCAACACGTCCCTAGTGCTGCAGTTCTTCAAGCCTCCTTTCGTAAGTTCATCGATACGCC
The DNA here is from genome assembly GCA_029281495.1 of Mycena filopes. Lineage (NCBI taxonomy): Eukaryota > Fungi > Basidiomycota > Agaricomycetes > Agaricales > Mycenaceae > Mycena > Mycena filopes. The sequence goes on along the minus strand of JARIHR010000125.1, from coordinate 112,437 downwards.
TGTTAATTCTCTGCCACTAACTTTCTTTTAGGACAGAGGCCCTTGTTTCCCGAGGTCTAAACCTCATTCTGCCCACCTCTTGGGTACGTCTTACCCGATGGTTTCATTATTGTCATTAACATGTCATCCAGGATTCTTCGTGCGTTTCATCGTCCTCCTTCTTCTCCCTCGTTCCAACGCGCGTGCTCTAGATCGCCCCGCTCCTTTTCGACACCCTCGTCACGTCTATGACTGTTTGGAAGGCTTTCAAAATTCGCAGACGCAATGGCGGTCCGAACAGCAGACTTATCCAGACTTTCATTCGTGAAGGCACATCACTTCGCCTTGTTTTATCGCGTCCGTTTGACGGAAATTTCGCAGGGGTTTTCTTTTTCCTGCTCATTTCTAGTGCAAACCTCATCAACGGTATCTTCTATCTTCAGTATGTACAAACGTCGCCTGTCCTCCCTTTCCTAATGAGCCTGCTTCAGACCCCGCCAAGTTATTTCAGCCATCAACATCCCTTTGAGCGTTATGATGGCTCCCGTTCTTGCCTGCCGTTTGGTTCGTCTACCGCTCTACAAAGCCTTTACTCTGTCTCACCCTGGCACAGATCTTGGACCTCCGCGAACGCGGCTCTGAAACGGTCTCTCACTCGGAAGGGACCGGGATAGCAGCGTTTACGACCAAGTCCATGACCCAGCAGCAATGTTCCCCCTTCACCCCTCCCAATCACCGCACCAAGAGCGGAATCTACAGCCGTAACCGTATCACCGACTCGAACATTGTCCTCAGCACCCTCGGCAGCATCCCACCGGAAATGGACATGGAGCAGGACGTTGCCGAGTTGGAGAATATCCGTCTTGGGTTGGGGCTGGATTTGGGCAGCTTGACCGCGGTCGGAGACGACAGCGACGACAAAAGTGAAGGGAGTCCGGCGCCGGCGTACTCGAGCCGCGCGTTGGAGATGGGCTTCCGCGCGGCCAGTCGTTCGCCGAGTCTTGATTTGGACATCAGAGGTATCAGGGTCACGGTCGACGTCGAGAAGGCCACCTCGACGATGTAGACCTGGCTTTCGCTCCCAACGGCCGCTTCTTGCTTTCGCCATGATCTGTCCTCGCTGCGTCGGATCCTTCACCTCTCTCGGAACGAAACTATCCTGTTCGTCGCTGCCCGCATCCAAGGGAACTACCACTTCCGCGCTCCGCCTTCACTATTATCCATACAATCGACGTTCCCGCTTTCGTGTCAATAGCAAAAAAATTGTAGCATTACTATTTCTTCTTCTTTCCGCGTTGCACTGTCTATAGTTATTCCATTCCTACATACAATACGCCTAAATTCTTTACATACGTAGCATGTTTTTGTTCAAATCGTACCGGTTGGCGAGCAGATCTTGGCGCGACGCGACGCGTTATTCGCACGGACCGAGTCACATGGGCGTGTTCAATGTGTCAATCGGTCCGTTGCGCTCGAAACAGGCTTGTCCAGAACCATCTAAGGCTCTCCCAGAGAGACGCTCGAAACACCCTTGTAGAACACTAGTTATCCACCGCCGTTACCACCATGCTCACCCTCCCCGCCGAGCTTATCCTCCATATATTCTCTTTCTTGGATCTTCCCGACCTCGACGTACTGCGAACACTTTCGCCTCTGCTGGCCCGCCTGGCCGACGACCCAGCACTCCATAACAACCGACTGCGCGTTACCTCTCCCGCACGGGTCGAGCACGATCTGTTTGGCCTAGGTCCACGAGGTGATGTCCTGCGCCCGTCCGTTGGGGACCTTGTACACCGTGGTGTTATGCGCGGACTGGCCATCGAGAGAAGATGGCGCGCTGGGACTTACTTTCACTCCCATCTCGTATGCTGTCTGTTGTCCAATTGCCTGCACAGTCGTTGACTTTGATCTGCGCAGTCTGTTATCCAGTACGAAACGTCTCTCCTTCTCGCGCGCCAACACGCAGGCCACGTCGTCGCCAATACGCACCTCAGGCGCCGCAACGCCGCGTCTAATCCCTTGAAGCGCCTATATCAGTCCCAGGTATACCCCGACGTCGAGTCTGCGTGCCTTTCCATATCACGCTCGCTCCTGCCCATCATACGCAAGCTCAAGTTCTCGCTCCAACGCGACAAGCTAGCAAGGATGGTCAGAGACGGCAGTGGTATTCTCGGTGTCAACAAATGGTTGGAGGGAAGGGCGCATATCGTTCATGATTCAGCTGAACGGGTCCGCCTCGCAATTTGTCCGCCGGATGTTCGGAAAATTGTAGGTTTCTATGAGGCTTTGACGATCGCGAAGTGAAGTAATTTTTTCTTGTTGTCACTTTCTTACCCGCCCTTTCCCGCTGAGCGGACTGAGCGGACTTTGGGCGCGCACATGTCAGGAATGTACTTTGGTATTTATGGATCCAATGCAATTGATGCCAGATTGGCTTTTGGAAACAAAAACAAACTCACTCACAGACTCTCTCTCGACCGTGCCCTAAGTGCATGTCGACGACGACGACGACTCCTAAGAGGTGCGGCTTGTTGCCCATCGTGACACTGCGCCCTCATTACTGTTCGTCCTAGGGGCAGGGTATCAGGCTCGCCAGTGACTCGGCGGTTGAGGGCCCAAGTCCGCAAGTACCTGCAGCTTGGCGGGGATTATGCCACAATTCGCGCCGACCTGAACGTCTCGATCACAACCATCAAGCGAATAAAGCAAAACAAATGGGCTGATCGCCTTGAGGAAGACGAGAGGTTTTTCTTGAAACAAGAAGATGGCGGTGGTGGTGACATTGCCAGAAAAGCGCGGGTGGAAGAAGTCATTTATATTTCGTCGGATTCAGAGTCTGAGTCGGACGACGAAACTGAAGGAACAACCAGAAAATTGCGTTCGGCCAGTAAGCCGGTTCCGTGCGCTGGATAATATCCACGAGATATATGACACCGTTGTAGTGCCGAAGCGCAAATGCCCCATCGCTCAAGACCCTCAACCCGTTCGTTCTGAAGACAATGTAGCCGCTGGCGCGCAGTGGGGACCTGTGGGTAAATCGAACCTCCACAAGACTCCTGGGAAACGCGTCCGGTTTGACTTGGGCGAGGACTCGGACTCTGGACAAGCGCAGAAGCGACAAAGAAGGTTTGTGGTTCAATTCGTCCTCAACCTTTTGCATCCCCTGATTACATCCGTAGGGATTACTCGCCACCGCACGAATCGCAATCGAACGACACAAACGGCACTGTGTCGGGTTCGCGGCCGCAGAGACCGAGCTCGGCGTTGCCTCGACCATCGCTCAGTTCGTCGTATCGCCTATACTTTCTGCGCGTACCGTAATGTTTGTCCGTAGGGGCAGGTCCAGCGAACGAGGCTTCAAGGAGCACTGACTCCATAAGGCTGGAGAGACTTTCCCTCGATCCAGCACCTCAGAGCCACCTTCCTCAACCCTCGGAGTACAAGGAGGACTCCGACGAAGAACCAGAGCCCCTGCAACGACTGCTCAACAGGCTGGGGCTCTCCCACTCCGCTGGTATTTTACGCAACGCCGGCTTCGACAGTCTCGGCGACTTGTCCATACTGAAGAAGGGGCTTGCGAACGATAAGATGCGCGAGGAAATACACTCAACTTTGGATGCGAGGGGAATGTCGCTCCGGGACTGGTTGTTACTGTCGGAGTCTTTCGTCCCAGCGTATGGAAAGTGAAGCCTGTACTCCTTGTATATATTGTCGCGGTCTATTCTCACAATATTCTTGAATCAAATCACGTTACCGTGGCATGCCTCCGCCTTCTCCCAGTCCCCTGTGCATCGAAGTCTGCGTCGACTCTGTTCGATCCGCCCTCAAGTCCGTCTGATTGTGGCGCTATCCAACATGTTCTGACTAGCCTTCAGTGCCGTCCGAGGAGGTGCCGACCGACTGGAAGTTTGTGGAAATCTCGGGGTTGGTGGGGGAACCACACCGAGTCTGGGCCTCGTCAGGTCCATTCAAGCCTCTGTCGACGTTCCCTTAATGGTCTGCGGCCTACTCCCTTCATCCCTCGCTTCTGAATGGGGCTCAGGTCATGATACGGCCGCGCACAGGCGATTTCTTGTACTCCGAGGACGAAATAGAAGTTATGCTCGACGATATACGCGTCTTTAAGGAGCATAACGTGTCCGGACTAGTCCTGGGTGCTCTCAAGGCGGATGGCCGCGTCGACATTGACGTTAGCAAACGGTATGTACGCGGATGAAGTGCTCGTGCTCGACTTGATCCACGAATAAAGGTTAGTGGACGAGGCTTTACCCCTCCAAGGCGAGCACTATTCATGCGAGTTTCGTTTCGGTCCACAAATTTATTACGAAGACGCGTACAGTCTGCTTCCATCGCGCCTTTGACATGACGCGCGATCCTGCTGAAGGTACTAACATTATCCGCGTCTAACACTACTTTTTTGCTTCGTCTGATTCGCCGAAAGCTCTCGCAGATGTAATGAACATCGGGGGAGTTTCACGGATTCTGACAAGGTACACCGCTCATACCGTTCTGCCTAGTAGGGCTCATGGAAGCTCGGTTTAGCGGCCACGCTCAGACCGCGCTGGAGGGGCTCGATACGTTGGAGGCGATGTGTGCGAAAACGCAGCAGCTTTCCAAGGAGCTCCCCTGGGTTTTGAATATCCTCCCGGGCTCAGGTATCAATTCTGACACTGTGGGCGTTCTCCTGGATGCGCTCCTGCCTCAAGGGGTGATGGAGCTGCATCTGAGCGGTGGAGGCTGGGAGGAGAGCGAAATGGCGCATAGAAAAGCGGGCCTCGGAATGGGTGTCGGAGCGAGTGAGTGGGGGGTCTGGGTGACGAGCGAAGCAAAGGTGAGAGCTGTTCGGCGGTTTGCAGACGCGGTGTGGGCGGAGTACTGTGGTCAGACGGAGAGTGTAAATCGGGCCGAAGTGCTTGTTTAGAACTAGCGCGTTCTCGGCTTTCTTCCCCGCATCCCACGCAAGCCCGTACCCGTTCACGTCCGTCAAGATGACTTGACCGGGAATCCCTCTCCACGACTTCGGCATAGCCTCGTAGGCAGAAGGCTTGAATTTGTAATTTTAGCACTGGGTCGATTGGGACAATCCGCTTTGCATCGGTTGCGAGTCGTTTCCCCTTCTACCATCCCCAAGGGACGATAAGTATCATGATCCCCTGATTTACGACGCCCACCACGGTCTCTCTCTCTCACCCCACAAACTCGCCATGAAGCCCGCCAAATCCCCGAAAGCGGACATCTGGTGGTCCAACTCGATTTTCTTTCTCGCCATCCACGTACTCGCGGTCTGGGGAGCTATCTATTGGCGTCCTCTTCAAGCCGTTCCTACCAAAACCCTCGTTCTGGCGGTGCTTGTCTGGCAATTGGCCGATTTTGGGTGCGTCTCAAAACTTCACCCGTTGAAGGCCTGTATTGATTCCTGACAGTATCACGGTCGGTGCATTTTAAGCCCTCCACGGCCCGCAGTTCAAACCATGCACAGATTGGATACCACCGTTTGTATTCTCACCGCGCATTCAGAGCAAAATTCGCGGTTCGCGTCGTACTCGCTGCTTTGGGTTCGGCTGGCTTCCAAGGGTCAATCAAAGTCCGTGCAAAGAGCCTTTGACATTCTTCCGTGTTGTCTATTTATGCCTTTGATTGCAGTGGTGGTAAGCATTTCTGTGTGTGCAGAAGCGCAGTATGAAGCCCTCTGGTGTTCCAGGTGTCTTAGGCACCGTTTACACCATGTGCGTGAAGGATTCCTTCGCCGAGCCGCGACTCATTCAGTCCCACTGTAGCGATTTACGGACGACCCTATCCATGATCCCTACAGGCGCGTACACACTCTCCCAGTGCGCCCTAAATGGACTCCTAATTGCCACAACAGCGCCCCCCGCGGTCTATTCTTTTCACATATGGGGTGCGTATATACTCGCCTGCACTGGCGGCTTCCGCCTCACATCGTTCTCGCAGATGGATATTCTACAAGCCAACGTACCAGCGCATGGAGCTAGTCGACCGCGAAGATTTGGATAGCGACCCAGGTGCGTCTTCCGCAACGCCATCCTTCCCCATGCTCAATGCACCCTCAGTCGTTCGGTTCCAGCACAAATACTACGGTACTTGGTTCACAAGTCCTCAGTCTCGTTCATTCACAACTCAGCGTCATTTCCAGTTCCATTGGCCCTTTTCTTCGGATTCGTTCTGCCTACGTTACTGGGGACCCTCTGGAACGATGCGTCAGGCGCGTTCGTGTGGGGTGGGTTGGTCGCTCGACTGGCGAGTGAGTCGTCCATTCCATCAGCCAGTCCTCTCCCTGACCAAGGCGGCAGTTTGGCATTGCACATTTCTTGTCAATTCGTAAGCTGCTTATCTTCCGCGTCTACTCGAATTTCAAGGACTTCCAGGCTCGCTCATTGGAACGGTCTTCAACCGTATTCGGACGAGGACACATCCCGAGGCAATTTCGTGCGAAGATCATTTTTTTGCTTCCGCGGAGCCTGAATCCTATTTCTAGTTATTAGCTCTCCTCACTGGTGGCGAAGGTTCTCATAACTTTGTAAGGTCTTCTTCAACGCCGGTCTCCATTACTGACCCTTTCTTAGCACGTAAGTTGTCCGATAAATTCATTGAAGCCTCTCAACCTCCCGCTCAGCACTCGTTTCCTCATGACTGGCGCTCTGGACCACACCGTTGGAACTGGGATCCTTCAAAGTGGATCATCTATCTACTGAATCGTCTTGGCTTGATATCAGGCCTGCGGAGCGTCAGGGAGCAGGATCTGAAAGAGGCCGTGCAGTTCATGCGTTTTAAAGAAGCGCACGGGGGTGTTGCCCCAACGGAGGAAGACGAGCCTTGGCAAGGTGAAAGCTGGGATCTGGCGCAAGCGCATGCTTTTATCAAATCAAAACCAGGAAGTTGTCTGGTGGTTATTGACGAGTACTTCTGTCTTGTTACGCAGTATCTTTCTGAGCATGTGAGTTGGGGTCCCCCGATGTTCGTGTTCCATTGCTGACCGAAACGCAGCCTGGAGGAGCCGCCGTGTTGCGAAAATACTCGGTCCGAAAAGATTCTGAATTCATAGAGGCGTCGTGGGCTTTTGACGGAGGTCTCAAGTGAGTCCCGAATGTCGGTCATGATTCACCGCATATCTAACCACGGTTTGCAGCAATCACTCTCGCTCCGCCAGAAGAAGGATGCGGGAGTTTAGAATTGCGCAGTTGAAACGCTAATTGTCCTGTATATATTGAACACACGCGCGGTTTGCTAGCCCCACATGTACCACAAAATAATGAGAATACATGCCGCAATAAGAACACCCATCACGATAGTGTCTCGCCGTCGTCGCGACTTGATCATGGAAATGACGTTGTCAATACTGGGCATGGTATCTGAACGCGGTCAGGTGGGTGGGGGCCAGACTCGTGAGATTGACGCACTGAGCACGCTCTTCATGCGGGTATTTATTCCAGCTAATGCAGTTCTCTGCCGACCAAACTCGGCACGGGTTTCGTAGGCTTGACTGTTAATTGGATTGAGTGAATACAAGGCTACAGCTAGAAAGGTTGATACGTACTCGAGCATATCATCCACCCCAGTGTGCGAGCTATCAATCCGGCTGCGTTCTGCTAGTAAGGAATCTGCAGCTGAGGAGTGGTATGCGCTACGAAAGAGGTTGGAACGGATTCAAAATGTGGCGAAGATGAATTCCCTACTCGATATCGTTCCGGACACCGCTGAGCAGGTTGGCATGATCCAAGGCATTCTTGATGCTGCTCTGCCTGGAATTCGAGACGGGCCACAGAAAAATGTAAACAGTTCACGGTACCTTCGTGCGCCTCAGTTCTCGTGCATTCTCCTGGAAGACCTCTGCGTGGTTCTGGATAGTGCGCAGCATGGATGCTGAAAGGGTTTCGGGTTCGCTGGTCAACACGGACATTTGTTCGTTCGTTTCCTCCAGCTTGACGCGAGGCGTTAGTGTATGACTTCCCAGAAGCGCGTTGGATAGACCTTTTCGAGGAGGTCATCCAGCTCCAACTCCATGTCTTTCCATCTTGCGCTGGATCCTGATGCTTCCACGTCGTTTGTATTCCGGGAAATAGTCGAGGCCAGTTGCGAATACGAGGTCAGTTTGGTGTAAAAGAGGTTCTCAAGGGTCCGGCATTGTCTGTGCAGCTGGTCGTACGACATTGCTTGCAGTCGAGCGTTTGCAGTTGGGCGCGGGGAACAAGCGTGGCGAGCGGTAATGATGGTGACGTAAGGTCCCAACAGTCAAAACCGAACACATTATATTGTTACATGGACGAGAAAATTACAATCTATATCCCAAACCAACTCTTTGCGCTCTGTTCTGCCGCGAGACGTTTGGCCTTTTTTGTAGCGTCAATTTGAGTTCAGGGAGGAGAGATATGATTCACCTGAGACACCATGCTTTTGCTTCCCTCTTCCAACGAGTTAAATCGATCCTCCAGGTCGCCGAGCATTTGGCTGGTTGAAGGATTAAGTCTAGATTATTCCTATATGCAATGGAATACTCACCCCCTCTCACCCATGGCAGATTGAAGTCTTGAATACAAGCTGCTCTGGGTGCCCGCAGCAGACTGGGCAACAGATGAGGCATCCGCCGGGTTCGCGGCACTCTTGGGCTTGACTTCCGGGACAGGGATAGGTCGATCCGGGCCTCCTACTTCAAAATGTCGACTCGTCTCAGAAACGAAATCAATGCAGTGCGAAGAAATAAATTACACAGGACGTCGAGTTGTTGACCGGTCATGGACTGTCCGAACCGGAACCATGAGCTCAAAAGGGACGTGGGGCCCAGAGAAACGGGTTGAGGTTGGCTAGGAATGGTTGGCTTGGTTGCTGAAAAGTCGATATCCGGTGGAGTGTAGGCGCGACGGAAGTCGAGGAGGGTCCCATACGATGCATGATCAAGTATGCCCGAAGTGATGTTGTGCGTGTATCCCATCCAATCCCCGGTCTCATCGCAAGAAAGCCTATTAAATGTCAGGAGAACGCTGGAAAAATTGGCCCGCACACTAACGAGGCGTCTTCTACGGGAAGTTGAAGTGTGTAGATGTATTCGAGATTGGGGAGCGAGTACGCCAGGACTTGATGATCGTCCGTGAAGGCGACCAACGCATGAGAACCTGGGGGCAAAGTACTTAGCCACATTTCGTGAAGGTAATGTATAACCTACCCATCTTTTCAACGATCTGGACGCTGCGAACAGTGCCCGTCTTGTTTCCCCAATCTGTCTTCCCAATTCGGGAACCGGTTATGTCAGCGACACATCTTGCGCCTTTAACACCAGCTGTGACGAGCATGCAATGCGTCTCGGCAGGGGTTGGGTGGAGAGATTGAGCTAGTTGTTCTTTCGTTGCTCGAAGGGAGCTGCCCTTCTTGGAATCCAGGATAAAGGTGCCTTGTGGTAACGGGTGAGATACAGCTTCGATCTTCTTAATGTCCGAGTCAATTCGCCAGGCCGGGGTATTAGTGTCGCGAATTATCGTCATAACCTCCGCCGCCCCAGAAACGTGACCAACGATTAAACGAATACGCAGCTGCGGATCTACAAATCGTCAGTACTTAAGAAAAAGTCCCCCATGAGTTTATTGTTACCATTTTCCAATGTCGCCACGGTCCATGTCAATGAGGTTATATTCACGGAATCCGTTGCGTGGAGATTGAGAGACATTCTGTTCTTTTCCCGTCCATGGCGAAATATTACTCGTGGCCCTCGCATGTCGACGATGAGGAGGGAGCTGGAATAGGCAACAGCCAAGAACCCTGGAAAATACTTAGAGCCGAGATGTTGAAAGCGAGACTCGTTACCTACCGATGTCCGATATGGCACACGCTGATACGGGCTTCCCGGTGGTCAGTAAGAAGTAGGGTGCGAAACGCGAGTCGTCCGGAGTGAGGACATGCTGCAAAGAAACGATTTCGTCGTCGTGTGCCTCTGGGGACTTGGGAGGGTTTTCTGAGCCGGTCTTCAACCGATAAACGATGATCTCTCCCGACGCAAGTTGTACCACGCATTCAAGAGATTGTCGAGCAAGGTAAGCCGACTGCAAAACTGCCTGATTCGTTGGAATCTTTCTGACGACGGATGGATCGGTGAGCAGCGTTCCCAGGTCGATGGTTAGACTAGGAAGCGGTTTTGGAAAGTGGTTGGCAATTGGGTCGTCGGATGTGATCAATAATTGCGCGCTTATGTCGTGAAATTGGACGGCATGACTCAGATTCCGGTGCAGAGTCAATAAGACTCGAGGCATTTGGAACTGGACCAATCAAATGTTAGAATGTGAAGAGGGCTCGTATTGTGCACGGACCTTTGCGAGTCTTATTTCCCGGACCTTGGATTCGTCGCTCCATGCAACCCCTCCCTTCAGAGGTAAAAAGAAGGGATATGTGTCTTCACCACTGACGAGTCGCTCGTGCGACTCCCGGTCAAGCGTTAAAAGCTCAGTTTGGAAAATAGCGGTGCTGCCAAACCATAATGCCGTCGGCGGGCGCAAGACGTGCGGGTCCTCGTTCAAGGCCATGGACTTGAGGGTTGACGCCAAGTCATCCACTACAGATCCAGACGGGGCCTCTGCGTCCACGGCTGGTTCTGATGGGACCAAAAATGCGGGTGGAGGAAACTGGTGGGCTTCCAAAACTCGTGCATCACCGACGGACTCGACGGAAATTAGGATCGCGCCGGGATCGTAATGGCCCGAGAAGTGGGGGCTGTTTCGGGGCACCATGAAAAAGTCTTGTGCGATCCCAGGGGTATAATAGAAGAAGTCGGATATGGGGAGCAGTGAGGCCTGCATCGCGGCTCGCATGAATGGATGCAAAGCCGTCGGTGTCGCTGCTGGATTTGCAGGCTCTGGAGGATTGAACGCCGGTAGCCACTGAACGTTCAATCCTGTCGGCTCTCCTGGAGCCATGACTAGGCCGCCGAGAATCGTCAACGCGGTTTGACCTCCTCTGGGATCGGCCGAATTCGGGAAAGAAGACCATGCGAGTTTATATATTGGTTCTCGCTCTGGGGGAGGCCCATCCCGCGTCTTTTCGAGTTCATCCACATCCACTCGATGAACATTTATTTCATCCAGAGTTCTGACGAAAAGAGGCTGGTCTTCGTCCTCGACAGCCCAGAAGACGATACAGCCGTCCGAGTAACCCGCGGCAAAGAAATGCCCAGCAGGATGGATAGCAATTGCGGTCACTTCAGGGCGCCGATGAGTAAGAATATCTGGATGGCCATAACCGGGACCGCCAGGGGCTCCTGCAGGCAGTACGAATTCGTAAGCGCGCAGTGTGTTTCGCTGGGTCAGATCAGACAATATAATTCCTCCTGGAAAGAAGTCAAGGGTCTGAATGAATTAACGACAGAAACTGACCTGCATACGCAACGAACAAGAGGTTCAAATCGCGGGGGTGAACCACAGTTTCTACCGGAAAAGGACTACAAGCAGAGGGTTCGTTAAAACAACTACGAGTCGTACTTTTGAAGGGATAATTACGGCGCAGAGACCGGATTCATGCGCGTTGCCATTGTCTTTTCTTCATACAGATGCCACATATTCGGCATGCGATACTCGGATTTGCGCAGGCATTGAAGATCGTACGTCCGGCACTCGCCGGATTCCAGCGCGATGAATGCCTGGGAAGGATGGGTGAGCTTTCGCGTGGAATGTATTTATAAATGAACCGACGTGCGAGTGGGAAGGTGAGAGGGTCAAAGTGCTGCATTATAGTTAGAAGTTGACCATCCGAGCCATGTCTCAACGTACGTTGCGTGGTCAAATTTCGCTGAGGCAACGAGCTTAGGTCTCCCAACCGGCGACAGGTCCCAGATAAGCAGCCGGCTCCCCTCATCTTAACTCAAGCGACGGTGAGAATATTGAGTTGAGGTGAGCAAACATCCATACCGAGACACACCAACTGGAACGTCGAGCTCGAGAATTGAAGGAATTTAACCTTGGCAGATTCGGGGAGGAGGAGTTTGGCCTCTACGGACGGCCCTCCGAAGATGTGAATCGTTCCGGTCGCCGTGCCTTGTGAAAGGATTGAGCCGAGTGTGCATGGAGCGAGATGCTTCATCTACCGACGGCTAGCAAACCAGCTAGTGGCTCAACCGCGACGGCAGTAATGTTCAACGGGTATTCGAACGATCTCAAGGTAGCCGGCTTCCAGTCGGTCTTGTCGCGCAGATCCGCAGAAAGGTCGGTGAAGACGTTCCGATCGTGCTTAAACATGGTATTTCGCGAATACGCCTGGCGCGAGGATGAGGGTCGAGAGCAACAGTCAAAAATACGTAATTTAATACAGGCTAAATTACAAAAACAAATCAAAGGTCCTATAAATCTCCTGGCGCAGCCCTCGACGTGTTTCTAATCTTCCCAAGCCAACTCCGCTTTGACTTGGCCGTGTCCCCTAGTCGAGGACTGTTCGTCACGTCCGCAATATACGCGTTTGACGATCTCGATGCCGGCAGAGCGGCCGCCCGCGCACTCTGGCGCACGGGCGTGAACCCAGAATGCAGACCCGTCAACATCCTCCGCGCCCGCGGTGTCCCATTCTCGTCAGGAAGACTCTCCGGGGTGAAGCCCTGCGTCGGAACGTTGACGTCTTCAAAGTCGTCCGGTGCGCGCCGTTTCTGACCCAGCACTGGCGCAGAAGGCGACGGCGGGATCGGCGCAATCCGTCGTTCTGGGGTCTGCGCCTTGAACACCGGTATGGCCTTTCGTTCTGGCGTCTTGGGTCTGGGTAGAGCCGAGCCCGAAGCGACTCGATTCGAAGGGCCGCGCCCTGGAGTCGGGAGTGCGAATGCAGGAAGGGAGGGTACTGGTGGAACGGCAGAGAGGGTGTTTGAACGTTGCCGCGTCGGAATATTTGGCAAGGAAGGGGACGCCTTGTACTCGGGGGCCTCCGCCGGCACACCAGGATTCGACGCTTTGGCCGCCGCGAGTTTCGCCTGCAGGTTCTGCACTTTTCGTGTCAGAGACTCGACCTTTGTCGTGAGCTTCTTGTTGCTCTTCAGCATCCTGTTGAGAGTATGGTCAGCGAAATACAAGCCAAGCATGCGAATGGAACATACTCGAGGGCCCGATCGTCATTCTCCTCAATCTCTGCGCACTTGAGCTTCAACAACTCCTCCATCTCGTTGTTACGCTCCTCCAGATCAGCAATTACACCACTCAAATCTGGCTGCGATTGCAGCACCGCCAATTGCCGTTGGAGCTCAGACATCTCACGCCGATGTTGAGCGTTCTGCAAGCTCAAATTCACTTCTGCCGCCTTGCCGGTCTTTTCTGCGCGTGCGTGCTGTACCCGGACTTGCTCCAAATCAGCGGTCAAAGAGGCGGACACTTGTTCGCTGTGAAGACGTTAGAAACTCATAACTCGGAAGAAAATATAAATCGGCCGACCTTTCTTTGACTTGATTCTCCAGATATCGGCACAATGACAACGACCGCTGGATTTCTGCTTGCAGGGTGGTGACCTCCTCCTGCAATGCCGTCCTCTCCTCCTCTGCAGACTCGACCTCGGAACGCGCCTCGAACAGCTCGGCCGATACCGCCGACAACTCCTGCTTGAGCCGCGTCGATGAAGACTCTGCGGCGTTCCGCTCCTCCTGCTCCAGCGCGCGCGCCTCAGTCTCCTCCTCGAGCTGCTGTCGCAAAGTGTCCGCCTCCGCAGTCTGCTCCTCAAGTTGGGACTCCAGTTCTGCCACCCGAGCTTCGAGTGCGCTCAACGTCTCGCGAGCCTGTGCAAGCTCGCTCACAGTATTTTGATGGACACCCTCCAGCTCGCGATGCGCAACCCGAACCTCCTCTGCGTCAGATACGGCAGCCTTGACCCGCGCGTTCAAAGTCTCAATAGCAGTTGCATGCTCCTCCCGCGTCCGCCCAAGGTCCACGCGAAGACTCTCGATCTGCTTGGCCGCGTCCTCAGCAGCAGACTCCAGCTCCTCTCTCGACCTCGTCGAATCCGAGAGTACTTGTCGATAATCTTCTTCGGCCGCCTCACACCGAGCCTGCGCCTCGTCGAGCGCGCTGGTCGTTTCGACGAGTCGCCCTTGCAGCACGCCCATCTCCTCCACATGCTTGACCCTCAACTGCGCCAACTCGCCCTCGAGATCATTCTCTCCCACCAACCGATCCTTCTCGGCCAGTTGTTCGGTGAGACGCTCGACCTCGGTGTGGTGGCCGGCCTCCATATTGGAAACGAGCACTTGAAGGTCGCGATGCTTCGTGTCGAGCTCCGCAACCCGAGTCGCCCAGTCGATAGATTCCGCTCTGGCCTCCCGCGAAGCACGGATCCCCTTCTCACCCAACTCCCGGAGCGCCTGCCGCGACCTGCCCACCGTCTGCACAACCACACCCACCACCGCGCAAAGCGTAACTTCGCCCGCCTCCAGCCGCCCTTCCATCTCCACCTCCAACTCCTCCACGCGTGCAATCGCCGCGTCCCGCGCCTGTCGCGCGTCCGCGCAATCATCCACCATCGCGTCCTTCTCCGTCGCCAGCACCTCCAACTCCATCACCATCTCGCTCAGCCGCTCCTCCTGCAGCCGCAGGTTCGTCTCCAGCCGCTCGTTGTCGTGTCGCAGGACACTGAGATCCTCCGTTCGCCGCGCGAGGCGCTTCTCCTGTTCCGCAAGCTGGCTCCGCAGCGTCGTCGTAGCCTCGTTGGAGGTCATCGAGGATAACTGGTGGAACTGCAGCGTGCTATACCGCGTCTCGGCCGCCGCCAGCTCGCGCCGCGCCGTGTCCAGGTCCGCGGAGAGGTTGGCCACCTGGAGATTTAGGCTGTCCCGCTCGGCGGTAATGTCATTGAGCAAGCGTTCAGCGTCCTTGAACCGCGGCTCGGATCCCGCGAGCTCGTCGGTCGCGTCTTTATGCGCCGCCTTGACCCTCTCGAGCTCTCCCCTCCAATCCGTCTCCTTGAGCGCAAGCTGCGCGAGCAACTCGTCGCGCTGCCGCGTCATCGCCTCAAGACCCTCTGCGGCGGCCCGCAACTGCAGCTCCACCTCCTTCAATCTCCGGCACGCGTCTTCCATCGCGTTCTCCGAAGCCGTGGACGCGTTGAGCAGCTGCTCAGCGACCAAACCCTCTTGTGACCGCAGGTGTTGGATGACTACCGCTGACGCCATGGCCGCACGACCCATCCTCCACGCTTCTCGATTCTTCTCGTGGAGTGCACTTTGTTGGTATATTGTGGCCGCCGCTAATTGTTCTTGCAGCAGCTGCACTTGCGTGTCAACCTGGGAATCGGCCGGTGCCGGGGCGGCGGCGGCGAGGGTCGCGATGCGCGCCTGCAACGCCTCCACCGCGAATTTGGCTTCGACTTGCTGGAATTCGAGGGTCCGTCGCGCATCGTCTCTTTCCCCACGAATGCGGTCGATCGCACCGAGAAGCCGCTCCACGTCCTGTTCGACAGATGGCCCAGACCTGGTTGGCGGCGATATGTTAGCAGCCGTACCAATTTATGGAAGATCTTATAATATGACGCACGGTTGTTGGCTCTCCTTCTGGCGCAGCGCGTCCGAGAGTTTGGCTTCCGCTTCTTCGAGCTCGTCCAAAGCCTCCTCCTTCTCTCTGACGAGTTCGATCTGGCGAGTCTCCATCTCCGATGCCCGTTCAGTTTCGATAAGCAACCTCTGCTCCAATCGCCGTAATCGCTCCTTCAGTTCGGCTGTTTCTGGAGCGTCGGCGAGCAGCTTCTTGAGAGCGGCAATCGTCGCGTCGTCCTCGTCTATTCTCCTCAACAGCTCCTCTTCGCGTGCGCTGTCCCCCTGCTGCTCCTTCATATACTCGAGCTCCTCGCTCTTGTCCTGCAATGCGACGCGGAGATCACGCAGCTCGCCCTGGAGGCGCTTGTCCGCGGCGACCTTGTCGTTCTCGACTTTGACCAAGTCGGTTTGAACTTGTCCGAGCTTAGCGGTGGCACCTCGGAGCTCGGTTTCACGCTGGACCAGGGTGGCGCGAGCCTCCTTTAGCTCGCGCTCCAGTGTGGTTATTCGCGTATCGGAGACGGAGGAGGAACGTCGGCGGTGGCGTGGTGTGGTGGGGACCGTGGGGGCGGGAGAACTGAGCTGTCGGAGATTGGCTTCGAGTTCGCGTACGCGGGCCTCGAGGGTGGCCTTCTCTTTCTCGAGTTTGGTGCCACGTGCATTGAAAGTGTTGGATTTGTGTGAGATGGATTCGAGGGTGGCCTCGAGTTCGCGGGCTTCAAGGGCCTTTGCCTTGAGCTTCTCTTGTGCAGCGAGGAGTGCGGCGGCGGCGTTTTGAGCGGCCAGGGACTCGTTTCGTAAGTCTTCCGTAGATTTCGCGAGAGTAGATTCCAATGAGATGGCGCGTGCGGCTTCGTGGTTTAGCTGGGGAGAGCGGGTGAGTTGTGTCCATGCTGGGGTGGCACAGCACGCACTTTGTGTATTGTGTCGTTTAGGGTAGACTTGAGGTCTGCTAGTTCTGCGGCCTGTTTGAGGATGTCGTTTTGTTGTGCCGCGATTTGTGTTTCTGTGGATTGGTTAACGCCCGCAGTGAGCGGGGTGGATGCTTTTCTTCACCTTTACTGGATAGCTTGTTCTTGAATGCCTGGACCTCTTCTGTCACCTCGTTCTTGCCTATCTGCCAGATGGACATGGCGGGAAGGGAAACGGTTCAACAAGAGCCAGCGGTAACGTGATCGTGCTCTGCCGAGATGCCGCTCATTATTGAATCTTCCCACGACCACAGTCTATTCTCTTCCACCAAGTTGCCGTACCCACCGTCCCTTCGTTGACCTACGGGCGACTCAGGCGGTGTTTTGGTAACCCCGAATTCGTCGTCCCCATCTGCAATTCTTGCTGGGTTTTAGGGAGGAGTGGAGCATCGATATGAATAATCACGCGTGCACACCTTATCGCGATCTGCAAAAAAGCCTCAACTGCCCTTCAAGGACGCGGGCTGCGAGTAGAGTGCTGCGGTGATACATATGTATAACACCGCGAAACCCTTGAATACGTTTCTTATTTTTTTTGGTGCCTCGGGTGTGAATTTTGGTCAATGAAAAGGCTTTTTTGGGTAGATAATCGCAAATCCTACGTCATTTACAGTTTTTACGCGAAGCTTAGCCGGTGGCCAGAACGCGACGGTATAAAAGCCGTTGACCGGTCTCGTTTTACTTTCCATCCCAACCCGCCTCCGTCTCAATACAAATACGCGTCTACATACGCGCCTTTACCAGCAACCACCATGTCTCCCTCCGCCAATGGCATCCTTGCCCCCGCACCTTCTACCTCTGGCGCACCTTCGCGCGTTACTCTTTCCCTCGGCCATCTCCCGAGCAAGAAGGACATAAAGGCGCCCTGGCCGCGCACCCCCACTCGCGCAAGTTCTTTCTCTCCCAATCCTCGCGTTTTTCACTCACATCCAACTTCAGGTCGATCCCAACAACCCCCCTTGGCCTGCATACCGTGGCTACCATGAGTACTCGTTCGCCCACGCCACCATGCAGTCCCGCCTCCCGACAATCCTCGGCAAGGCCATCGAGGACACCACCCGCACCCTCAATGAGCAGTCCTCCGAAGAGAAAGTTGTTGACCTCGTCGCCTGCATCGAAAGAATGGCAGACCTCATGGTCGACCTCAGCGAGAACCACAAGCTCAGACCGATCATCGACGACGACGAGGCCGATGTTGCCCTGTGGAACAAGGTGAATAACAAAATTCCTCAAAGGATCACGAAACTGACATCTCTTGCAGGAAATTGCAAAGTTCTTTCAGGGCAAGGACTTCATGAATTCGCCCTGGCTCTTTGCCGAAGCATACAAATATCGTCGCCTGCATGAGTGCTTCAGCACGAGCAAATTCTGGAAAGATTACGACGTGTTTTATAGACAAAAGGTTCGTGTCTGCAACTCTTGCTTTCCTTCTTCGCGTTTTGACGCGTTACAATCCAGTGCGACACCTTCTCCCGCTCCTCCGATGCCGTTTTCGAGCTCTCCATGCGTTTCGCGGAGCCGTTCAAGATCTCGGACAACCTCTCGCCTGAAGAAAAACTCGACGCGGAGCGCCTCATGTTCTTGGAACTCACTCAAGTCTGCCTCTGGGGCAACTCGACCGACCTGTCCCTCCTCATCAACATGACCGAGGAGCAAATCAAGTCGCTGCAATCCACCGGCGGCGACCATCTCGCAGCGACGGAGAAGAATATCCTGGGCAACCACCTCCCCGAGCTGTGGGAGACCGTCAAGGAGATGCGCTCCAAGACCGGCGGCCGTGTAGATTTCGTTCTCGACAATGCTGGATTCGAACTGTACTGTGACTGTGTTTATGGTCAGTCGAACGTTCCCATGTCGCGCATATCATCGTGCTCACCTGCGCCACAGCGGACTTCCTTCTCCAGAGCGGCCTCGCGACTCAAATCCGCTTCCACGGCAAGCGCTTCGCGTGGTTTGTGTCGGACGTCACGAAAAAGGACTGGGAATGGCTCTTGAACACGATGGTCTACGGCCAACTGTTCCCCAACGCCACCGACGTCGAGTTGGAGTCTCTGAGACGCCTCGGGCAGCGCTGGAAGGTATGTCGCCGCGTTCCCATCCTATCGCGCTATCTTCCCGCTGACATGTTCTTCTCCCAGCAATACGAGAAGGAGGGCAAGTGGGTGTACGAGCAGCACCCCTTCTGGTGCACGGGCTACACCTTCTGGGACCTGCACTCCGAGGCACCCGACCTGTTCCTGCACCTCTCGCGCTCGGACCTCGTGTTCTTCAAGGGCGACCTCAACCACCGCAAACTCACGTACGACTGCGCCGCGCCCGCAAGCACGCCGTTTGACGTCGCCATCGGGCCCATGGCGAGCGCGGCTGGGGCGCCCAAGATGGTCAGCTTGAGAACAATCAAATCTGACGTGGTCGTAGGATTGGGCCCGGAGGGCGATGAGACCTCCGAGAAGTTGGAGCTGGCGGAGCCTGGGTGGAAGATTAGCGGGAAATATGTGAGTCTCCTTCAAGTGCGCTTTTCTCGAGGTTGTTTTTTGCTGACCCGCCACACAGGCTGTGGTGCTCCTTTCGGAAGGTCGTCCTGGCGAGAAAGTCCGGTTCGCCTAAAAAGCTGTTGTGTCGCGCCCAAGCCCGCTTGGCAATGGGTCGCATTGTGTGTTTATTGAACCCTCTAGAGCTCTTTTTTCCTTATTCCTGTATGTGTATGGACCGTAGACGATCCAGTAATGTAATGAATGAACGCCAGTCCACCATGTGCGCCGCGGGGGTACATTGGTCAAGCCGACGGTCGAGTTGCTCAGTGCTACGGTGCCGACAACCTCAAATAAGGCTTGCTCTATTCTTAGACCCCGTTCACCTCCTTCCTTTCAGGACCCCTGATTATCCGGCCAAATGCCTGATCCCAATCCCGACAAGTTTGGGAGATTTTTTTCGATTTTGCCTGTGTCAAATCCCGACATTTTCAGCCAAAATCGACGCCAGGCCGGTGTCAAATCCCGACAAAACCGCGAGGGCGGCGGAATTTTTTTGAATTTGGACACCGTGGGAGCGAAAATTTGAACATGCTCTCGCATTTGGTCCGATTTTGCGTCCTAGGCCTGTGTCAATCCCAAGAGGTCGCCAGATCTTGAATCGGGTACACCCATCAATTGCCGTAAGGGACCTCCCCCCCCCAAATGCGGAAAGCACATCACTTTGCCAATATTGCGCGCAGGATGGCCACAGAGGGAGAAGAAGCTCTATAATTTATTCTGAGACATGTATTGTACCTTCCTGACCCCTCTCCGCCGTTAGAAGGAAGAAATTACACCAAGAGGACGCGGTTTGGGATTTCTGCTTTTCTCATCATGATTTGTCAAATTTCCTGGACGAAGTCCAGAGTACGACAAGCACTACTGCCACATAGCTAGACAGTGTCCTACATACTTTCTTGAATATCCCTTACCACTCCCCCCTTCTAAGCCACCTTGCGCTGACGAAAAGTTTGACCAGACCGAGGAGCCGTGATCAATTACGGAAGTTGATCAATGTGCCCGATTCAAGATCTGGCGACCTCTTGGTCAATCCCGACAAAATCGTCCACAATCGGCGAGTTGCTGTCCCGACAACTTGGCCCAACTGGGGAACAGGCATTTTGCCTGATAATCAGGGGTCCTTTCCTTTCCCGCCAATGACACCGCTAAACCAGCGAACCGCATGTCCTCTCCGCGCATCCTTGTGCTCGAACGGTGAGTGGATTCGTCAGTAGCAGCTCATCTGCAGTCATCCAAGACGTTTCGGCGGCCTGTTTCCTCCGGCGGCGGCGACAAGACAACGCTAGTCGCAATCTTGTCGATATTCCTTCCGTGGAGCTGGCAGGGATCAGGAGACCAGCAACCACGCGCCGCACGCTGGTCAACGACGGCGGCGTTGAGAAACTAACGAAAGCTAACTTGGCCCAACTAGAGCGAGTTCTAAAATAACCAGTATTACTTGCGGCTTCGAGATCTGCGCGGACAACGTACATCCCACACGCTGAACCTCAGGCAACCGATTCGTCAAGAGCAACTCATCTGCACTCATTCGGGCGGGCTGTTCTCGCCGGACAACAAACAGCACCAGTTCGCGCATTGAATCTCTTCCGTGGAGTACGTAGGTTACTGGCGAGGATCAGGAGACCAGCAACCACGCGCGCGCTGCTCGGCGTCTCGAAAGAATCAATACAACAAACGAGGTCTAAAATAGCCTGCTGCTTCGAGATCTGCGTGGCCTACTACATCCCCGCACGCGAGCACGAAGACACTGAGGCAACCCGACGAGGAACCACTTGTGCTGGACGCTCTCAGTCTCCTCCATCTGCTGGACAGTTACAACGTCCCTCGGCCAGTCGCGGCGCTGCACTCAGGCAGGAATTCCGAACCTAACCGCAAACTCAACGGTCGCCATGCTTGCGCGTACATACCCGCTCAACTATTTTTGTTATCACGACATTGCGACTCTCTTTCGCTGCATGATGGCCCGCAAACGAACCATGAGGGTGCAAGTGATGGGCTCCGACGACCGATGACCTCCAATAATGCACATATCGCGCAAGTTGATGGCGAAAACGGTATAAAGAGTCTGCAGGGAGGAATGCAACGGTACCGGTTCACTCAGGTTCACCTCTCCCTCGACCAACTCCCAGTCCAACATGCTCGCACTCACCCTCCTTCCCGCCATCCTCCTCGCTCTCCGCGTTGCAGCTGGACCCGTCCTGGTCGAGGACAGCTTCATCAGCCTGCCCATCTCTCGCCGGTTTAACCTCACCGGCGCGACTACCATCCACCAGGCCGATCTCGCGCATGTAGCGTCCATCAAGGCTGGTGGCGCCAAGAACAAGCGCGCCGTCGTTTCGGAGCCCGTCGACAACCAGGTTGTCTCCTACATTGCCTCCGTCGGTGTCGGCAGCCCCGCCACAACCTGTAAGCTGTCTGATACTATTTCTTCCTCGACGACAACTAATTCGACATACCTCAGACGACCTGATCGTTGACACCGGCAGCTCCAACACCTGGGTCGGTGCCACGCAGAAATACGTGGTGACCTCCACCTCGACCAAGAGCACTCAGGCTGTGGTAAGTTGCATTTATTTCGTGGAATTTGCTTTAAATTAACATCGCCTTCCTCAGTCCGTCAGCTACGGCTCCGGTTCCTTCTCGGGGACCGAGTACACCGACCAGGTTACCCTTGCGCCCGGCCTCGTCATCGCCAAGCAGTCGATCGGCGTTGCCTCCAAGTCGAGCGGCTTCACCGGCGTTGACGGGATTCTCGGAATTGGCCCCGTCGACCTCACTGAGGGGACTCTAACGAAGTCCACCTCGACACTCATCCCCACGGTCACGGACAACCTCTTCAGCCAGGGAACCATTTCCAAGAACCTGATCGGTATCTCGTTTGAGCCCGCAACGACGAGCGACGATGCAAATGGTTCCATCGCCTTCGGTGGAACCGACAGCACCAAATTCACCGGCTCGGTCGCCTTCACCCCGCTCACCACCACCTCGCCCGCCACTGACTACTGGGGTATCAACCAGTCCATCACCTGTGCGTTTACTTCTTCGTTCACTTTTTTTTTTTTTTTTTTTTTTTTTTTTTTCTTCTCGTTGTATTAAATCGCACCCCAGACGGCACCTCGGGTACCAGCATCCTGGCCTCCACAGCCGGGATTGTCGACACTGGAACCACCCTCGTCCTGATCGCCACCAACGCCTTTACGAAGTACAAGACAGCGACCGGTGGAGTCGCCGACAGCAACACTGGGCTGCTCAAGGTTTTTTTTAAAAATGCTTTATTCAACGACATTCTTTACTAATCTCAATCTTAAGCTCACCGCCGCCCAGTTCGCCAAGCTCCAGAACCTCAACTTCGTCATCAGTAAGTTATCCAACTTTGAATTGCGGCACAACGAATTTTCACCCCGATCCAGGCGGCGTCACCTACGCCCTGACCCCCAACGCCCAGATCTTCCCCCGCTCCCTCAACACTCAGATCGGCGGAACCGCCTCCGGCATATACCTGATCGTCGCCGACCTGGGCTCCAACTCTGGCGAGGGTCTCGACTTCATCAACGGCTACGCATTCCTCGAGCGTTTCTACTCCGTGTTCGATACCACCAACAAGCAGGTCGGCTTCGCCACGTACGTTCAAAGTCTCAACTCTCCCCTTCACACTGTGCTCAAATTTCTCGCTGCAGCACGCCCTTCACGACTGCTACGACGAACTAGAAGAAGAAAATATCGACGGCGTTCTACAACTTTATGCTGAATTTGTAGAATATATTGGTGTATCTTGTATCGTGTTTGTGCAATTAGAAGGCAATGAAGCAAACTCTTGAGTCCTTCCTTCGGCGACTTGACCCTCCGGCTTTCTTGGCGCTCGGCAACCTCCTCGATATTTTTCGAGTTGCCGAATTTTTATGCACCTAACTCAACAGTGTGCTTCGCGAAGTGCCCGATGCTCGGATTCACAGCGGGAACACATGCTCTCAGGCCACAGGATATAGCGCAACTACACTAATTCTGATCATGTTCTACAGTCGCGAGCGGGGTCTTGCGTGTATTTTGTCCAACGCCCGCACGATGGCTTCCGTGCATAGAACAGGTTCAGTTTGAGGAAACTGTGGACCGAAGTCATTCATTTTTTTTCAGTCTGGGATATGAGCGAGGTCTCACCATGTGTCCACCTTCGACGATCTCGAAACTGCCTCGCGACATGGTCTTGACATGGCTGATCTGGATTTGCTTCATCTCGGCGGTTTTGCCCCTTCGATGGCGCTTGGTTCAAAGATATTGCTCGACAGGATAGTCGACTTACTTGTACTCGTCATTGGGGCACACGATGATGTGAATTTGGAGTTGGTCGGCTGCAACGAGCTGCAAAAAGATTTCGAAAGGACGGTTTACCAAGTCTGCATCGGGAGACAAGTAGAACGCCTAAATATCGATGTGTGAGTTTTTAAGGGGGGAACGGGACACCAGACGCGTACCGCCTCTTGCTCGGGAGAACATGCCAAGGTAACAGCTGCCCCGTCGCCCGTGGGGCGCAGTGCATGTTTCTGTACATTTTTTTCAGTTAGTGTGCATTGGTATACACGTTGAGTCCTCACGACGAAGAGCCGCACAGCCTGAGGATCCCAGCGTTTGAAAGCCGTGCTAGAAAGCTGCTCCAAAGCTGCATCCCGACTGGGCCAGGTGCGCCGCTTCGACTTGGCCCAATTTCCAAAGAGCTTGCATAAAACTTGAGAGGACGCTTTGCCAGCAGGCAGGATCGCCGGGTCCAAGAATATGAGTCCTTCGAAATGTACTCCCGGTAGCGTGTTGCGGTCCTGAAGTAAGAGGCTACGCCTTTCAGTTGCATGCCTGCAGACGAGACACAGATCACGGAACTCACAGCGAAGGAGACGCACCCGACTGTGCAACCCCCACCAGTGTCCGTGCGGTGAAGTCGACGCCGTGAGTAGTGGAAGTTAGAAACTGATGAACGGCCTGTGAGTAGTCCGCCGCCTTCCCTGTTGGATATCAGTCATCAATTGGAGCGAGAGGAAATTTCATCACATTGTCCGCGATATTGAGCGGTCGAGAGAATCTCTTTGTTCAGGTCTGCGCTTCCACCGTGATTCGGATTTTCTGTGAAATTGTTGTGTCAAAGAAACTGAACATGTACGCGAGTAACAACAAACCGATGCACCAGACGTCCCGAATTTGAGCGCGGGACGCCTGTTGAAGTAAGTGGGCCAACATTGGCTCGAAAACTTCTTTGAACAGGTTCATGGCATGCAGGAATATCAGAGTGAATCCAGTGCCGACGGAATTGTCTGGAAGATATTGGACAGCTTGCAGATGAAAAGGATATCCGCCAGCCGGTGTCAAAGTAAAGACGGTCTTCTTCATGTTGGGGGGTCAAGCGAGTGGGTCCGTGTCGGTGGACATGCACGCATTTTAAGGAGCGGCGGTGAGGCTGTGTAAAAAGAAGAGCAGCAGTCTGGCCAGATACATGTGTGTATGCGGATTCCGATCGACCGAGCGGCCTCCAACAACCAGGACTCCGTGGTCCGGCGGAGCTTGGTTGATACCCTGTATTGATATTTATTCTGACGCCCGTCAACTTCGTCCAGGGTCGAGTGTGCGACCGACGGCGTTTGCGAAGAAGTTTTTTCAAAAGGCAATCGTTCGCATCAATATTGATGCGATTCGGCTGTGGCCGCCGACCTTCCGATCTGAATTGTCGGAAAATTTGACTGGGGAACTTTTCAAGTCCTTGGCGCTGGCGTTTGGTTTCCAGCTAGTTGTCGTCACAAATTCAAGCGGCACAAGTCTGTGAAGGTCTTCAAGTTGATACAAATGAACAGAATTACAAAGCTAGTGTGTGATAGAATCCTCCGCCTCAATCCAGCTCGTCGTTCCAACTCCCCGGAACATGATCGGACGATTGCCCCGTCGTATCCGAGTTGGATCGTGGTCGGGATGTGCCGCCACCCGACCCAGTCTGGCCGCCACTACCGCCTGCGCCGGTATAGCCGAACAGGGATTGGAATAAGTTGCCTCCAGGACCAGCGTTGGACGACGGAGGAGAGCGTCTAGAATCGGGTCTGGGCCCGGAGCCACCGTCGGCTGCGGGCGGGGGCCCGTCATGTTCAGGTTGCGGAATCAGTGCATGTCTACGACGATGGTTAGCGGAGGTTTGGAAAGGGAGATACATGAAGCATACCGGCAAACAGGGCACGTTCCGCTCGATTTGAGCCATGGTAGAATGCAAGGCTCGTGAAAAGGATGTTTGCATGGTAGGGTCACGACGACCTGCTCGTCGGGGTCCTCGGTATCGAGTTTAAATTGATCCTTGCAAACTGCGCAGTCTTTCTCCAGTGTCGCGGCTAGGTAGATAGGTTCTCACAGGTGAGCAGACGGTTCGTTCGAGCGCGAAACACACCAACATCCGACTTCCAAAACTTCGCGAGGGAGGTTTTCGATTATTTCCTCCGTCGCAGGTACAGGTCTTCCAGTATTAGAGTTCTCCATCAACTGAGTAATTATTTGATCCAGAGCTTGGGGACATTTCAAAGGTATTGTCAAATAACGCGAGATCAAAGTACCTTCTTGGTTGAAGACATAGTCCCCCATTCTGCCTGCCGCAGGGCCCTCCCCCATTCCACGCGCGAACACATCAGACAAATGTTCCCGTCCGAGGAGGGCCATCAGATATCGAGCCATTATTGGACCGGTAATTGCACCGGTGCCATCGCCTGGGGGTCGCTGCAGGAAACTGGGGAACAGGTTAGGACATAAGGTCGAAAGGACTTGAATATCCTACTCCGACATTGTGGGCTGGTCAGGATCTTCGGGCCCAAGCGCACCGGGACCACCAAATCTTATCGTTCTTGACGTTGGCCCTGAGCCACTTCGAAATTCGACAGTACGGGTAACTGTAGGGCCCTGCATCGATTGGGATCAGGCCATCTCCTGACGGATAGCGTCGCGCGTACAGTTGGTCTCTCGGGGGAGCGGCGAGGTTGAGCAGCTTCCGGGTTAACAGCCAGGCCCTGAAGGGCGACTGACACGCTTGGTCAGGCGAGAGTGTGGCGGGATAAATGCATCAACAAACGCAGAAACGTTTCCAGGCCAAGTGGAATGCCCTCCCCGTCGCCGCCAATATCTGGGCCAGCTTGCCGGTGGAATTCTCGAGGATCGTCGGTCGGATTTTCCATCTACAGAAGCGGTCATTTCTTTGCCGAGGTCGAAGCGCGATCGACAAACTTTCTCGACAAAGCTCCCATGGCATGAGGCACAAACGGGATCAGGGACCTGGACTCCATTGAGAGGGCTGAGCACGGTGTGTACAAGACACAATACAGACCATCAGTGGCCTCATCTCCGCGTTGCACTAGAAACCTGATGAGTGGATGACTGGGACAAGGAGACGGCGCAATACTTCGTGGCAATACCAGAGCGGTTCCCTGGAGGACATGGTGGTGAAAGTACAGCCTGCTTAACGGTTTATGACGAAGAGTGCCGCAATCGCGGCAACGGTAAGCGAGACTGTCACGCCGTACAAAACGGTGTGCAAAGAGTCACACTTTTCTCTGTCTCGTTCTTCCACCTTCCACAGTACCTTCGCGCCGTCGGGTCAATTCGAGAGTGTGAGTACCCATACCCCGTTTCCCTTTCCTGATGATCGTGGTTCCCTATTATACGATTCTGTTCATGAGATTATATAGCCGGGTTTTACTGACCTTTTTGCCTTGAATCAACTCCTTCTTTCGAGCTTTTACTGATTCCATTTCACAGGCTGGGATGTGCAGGACGGTTTGCGGACGTTCGTTAGACCTATGTATCTTTTGTACTCTGAACAATTTTTTTATGCAACGGAACACCACGTTGCAAAGTCCGTTCGGCATTTCTTCTTCCTCACCCACGACGTTCATGCAATGGAAGCCCTTACCGCGGCGGATATCCTGTCCTTGCTCCTGATATCCATTACGATCGTCCACGATGTAACGTCGAGAGTCCAGTCGCCGAAACACCTCAAGCCCTGGCAAACGTTGACAGCGCCGTTCCGAAACTTTTTGACGCTCGACGACCTAGAGGAGCCTGTAGGCGATAGAGCTTCGCGGTCCCGACTCAAGACTAGTAGCTTGGTCGTGCTAGGCTTTCTGCAGAGTGCTGGCTTCTTAGGCTGCTTCGTTTATGCATTGGCTTCCGAGGAGCGGGGTGCGGCTGCGTCGGTCTTGCTTTCCATCGCCTGGGTGCGTCACTGCCTTGTCGGTTTCTCGCCGACCCTGACATCCCGTCTTAGGGATATACGTCGCTGAGGATCGCCTTGAGGCCACCCACAACGCCCCCCTATCTCTCCGCTGCTTTCGCGTCCATTCAATGTGTTGTGCCGCTTGTCCACCTCAGTCTCGACATGGTGCACAGCGGGGGACGGCCGAGCGACACGTCGCTGTTCAATGCTGCGCGTATCATCGCGCCGGGTCTATTTCTTTGGGTCGCGGGGACTCTGCCGTTGCAAACTGTCGCCGCCTCTACGAACATCGCAGGGCCCAAAGATGTTGGCGCCTCTTCTTCACAGTCTCTTCCATCCTGAACAATACGCATCAGATCCCCTCTGTTACTTTATCTTGCCCAGAGGACGACGTAACAGTATGCCTGATTCTGAGTGTTGCGCCAGGACCTAATCTCTGTCTTGAAGCTGTGGCAATGGGCTACGTTCTCTTTCGTCGAGCCGATCTTTCACTTGGCGAACAAGGGCACTTTGAACGATGCCGACGTCTGGTCCCTCTCGCCTTATTTCAAACACAAGAACCTATTCAACAAATGTTTGAAGTATCGTGCGAGGCATCCCACCCATTCGCTCCTCCGCTTCCTCCTCGTTTCAAACTCGCTCGATTTGATCTTGGACCTCGTTCTGGAGTCATGGGGAGCTGTTGTTGGTAATCTTGACCATGCTACATGCTTCTCCCTCACTCAACCACCCATGCTAAGGATTCGTCCCTCCCTACGCTCTCAAGGAAATTTTGGCCGCCCTCGCCGATCCAACGCCCGAGGCGCGAAGCAAAGCGTACTACTGGACACTCATTACTTTCTTGGCTCATCTTTCGTTTGCCCAAGTCGATCTAATCCAGAGCTGGCACACACGTCGATGTTACGAAAGGTTAGATTGCTTTCGTTGATCTGGCTTGTATCTTTCTTCATACTCCACCGCCAGAACGCGAGGCCAACTATTTTGTACGCTTCACTACAAGTCGCTGGTGCGGCAGGAGATGAGCGGGAAAACCAACACAAAAGACGGAGAAGAGGAAGCGGATAACGCCAACCTCGGGAAGATAGTAAACCTCATGCAGTGCGTAGCGAAGTCTCTCCGTGTTCTGCCTCGTTGACGTACTCTCAGAGGTGACTCGTACGCCGTGGCTCAACGTTTCTGGGAATTCTCCGCTCTCTTCGCGTCCCCTGTCCGACTCGTCATCGCTCTCGTATTCCTGTATAAGTGAGTGAACTCGATTTATAACCCTAACCCCAGCTCTGATTGCTCGCGAAGAATTTTGGGATGGAGTGCACTATCTGGAGTGGTCGTCGTTCTTCTGGCTTACGTGGTGAACTATCCCCTCGCAACGTACAACATATATATCACGCGACAGTCTTGGAAAGCGAAAGATTCTCGCATGGAGAAAGTCAACGAGTTGTTGCAGAATATCAGATTCCTGAAATTCTTTGGTTGGGGTAAAACCTATCATTCCTGCCCTCTGGACCTCTACTCATTCTCCAATAGAATATCATTGGTCGGAAACCGCGAGTACAGCGCGTGAAACCGAGTTGGGCTGGCGAGTCAAGGAGAATACCGTGGACACGATAATTTCGTTTATCTGGTAAGTATGTCACGCTCCGTTGAAGCGTTTGCGTTTTAATCCAAGTGAAAGGACGTGGATCCCGTCCGCGACGGCACTCACTTCATTCTTGTGCTACACGTTGATTGCAGGAGAGCGTCTCACCGTCTCCAAGGCGTTCACCTCCCTCGCGCTCTTCTCGCAGCTGCAGGAGCCAATGACTGCACTGCCAGGACAGTTCTTTGCAATGCTTCATGGTGAGAGCTTGAGGCTTGCCGTCGACTAATATGCTTACATAACAAAGCCTATGTGTCAATGCAGAGAATCGAAGCGTTCCTAGCTGAAGATGAAGTGCCCGAGTGGGCTTCGACGCTCACTAGCTCCCCACCCGACTCTCCGAAGACTGACATTGGATTTTCCGCTGCTACTTTCGAGTGGCAGGTTCCCTCGCAGTCGCCTTCGGTCACGGCTCGATTTCAACTTGGGCCTCTGGACTTCAAGTTCCCAACGGGAAAACTGACGCTCGTGAGCGGCGCTACAGGCTCTGGCAAGACGGCTCTGCTGCTGGCATTGCTTGGCGGCAAGTCCAAGTTGATCGAAATGAAGTAGTCGCCATCTGATCACTGGTCCAGAATTGCACTGTGTTGAAGGGGAGGTTCTCTTGGACAAGTCGCAGCATCAGATTGCATATTGCGCTCAAAACCCATGTCGGTGTTCCGTTCTCGAAATCCACTCGTTTCTGACCAGTCCGTAGGGCTTGAGCATGCGACTATTCGGGATAATATTATTTTCGGTGCCGCGTATGGATTTGACGAGTCTCGGTACCAAGCAGTCATCGAAGCATGCGCTTTGGTTCGAGACTTGGAGGTCTTCGATGCTGGTGATATGACTGGTTGGTTCTACCTCGCTTGACCTGTGAGGGCTTGCTCACTGCTCGATCAGAAATTGGCGAGCGCGGTGTGACCTTATCGGGTAGGCAGTTTCTTCTGCTTCCAGAATCGTTACTGAAAATATTTACAGGCGGACAGCGAGCAAGAATCGCGTTGGCTCGTGCGTTGTATTCCCAAGCCAAGGTGCGACAATATATTCAACATTTTAATTGCATGTACCAATGTCGACCTGTAGTGTATTCTCTTAGATGATCCGTAAGTGCTCGATTCCCCGCTGCCCCTCGTGTAGCTAATGGGAATCAGTCTGGCCGCCGTCGATATGCACACGGCCTACCACATTGTGCAGAATTGCCTCACTGGGCCCTTCGCTCGCGACCGGACAATGATCCTCGTCACTCATCACATCAGCCTGTGTCTGCCCATTGCGCACTATTTAGTAGAGCTGGATCAGGGTAGCGTCTTGCGGCAGGGCACCATCAAAAGCTTCGAGGAAAGTGGTATCCTGCAAAAGGTCGTTGAAACCGAAGACCGTGGTTTCCAAGACCCCCCGGAGGACATTGCAGTCCCCGCAGATAATGAAGCAGATTCCGTGTCTCCCGAGATCGCGCCCGCGAACCAAGTCCGTAGTAATGGGAAGCTCATCGAGGCCGAGGCCCGTGCAGAGGGGAGGGTCTCCTGGCGAACCTACATGACGTATATACGGGCTGCTGGGCTTTCGTCGTGGATTCTTACTATCCTCCTAATGTTGTTAATTCGGTTGATCAACATCGGGAACCAGGTGAATCGGGATTTTACCAGCAAAGGGATGTGCTAACGGCGAACAGGTGTTCCTGGCCAGTTGGGGTGAAGCTTACCAGAGAGATTATATCTCTCCCTATTTCGTCTACGCCGTCAGACTTCCATGGAACGACCTCCCCTCGCCAAATGTGGACGTCAAGCCGTGGCTGATGATCTATTTGCAAATCTCTTTGCTGGGCGCCTTCACCGTGCTATTCTACATAGCACTGGGCTATTATGCCAGTCTACAAGCGTCGCGTTCTCTATTCCTGTCTTTGTTGCGGAGATTGACGAGGGCCCCCGCGCGTTTTTTCGACGTTACTCCAATAGGACGGATATTAAACCGTTTTACTACGGATATCAACACCATCGACGGCGCCCTGCAGGGTTCTGCCCGCGCCTGTCTATCCGGGGTCCTCAATTTTGTCGCTTCATTTAGCGTCATACTGGTGGTCGTCCCGACCTTCGCCCCCTTCGCCCTGTTCATTGCGTGGCTTTATATACGCCTGGCTCCTCAATTCGTCCGCGCGTCTCGCGACCTTCGCCGGCTCGAGTCTATATCGCTCAGTCCCGCCTTTGCTGGCTTCGATGAGCTACTGCGCGGGATAGCGCATGTACGGGCCTTTGGGATGGAACAGCGATACCAAAACCGCTTCTATGAAAGGGTGGATAAATTCCAGTCATTCGACCACGTTTATGTGAGCGGTCCTCTCACTCCCAGGAGTACAGTTTACTCACCCTTTCTGAACAGTGGCTGGTTAGCGGATGGCTGAGATGGAGATATGATTGTGCGTCTTGTGAAACTCCTTGAGCCTCCCCTTAACGCAAGGCAGGCCTTGGATCCGTTGTTGTTTTCGCAACAACGATATTTGCGCTGTGGATGGGCGTCACCAATGGTGCCGCAGCCATAGTCATCGTTCAAGCAGGAATATTCGCCGAGGCGAGCCGACAGCTTGTTAGGTATGTAGTTCAGTTACATCTACCGCTCTAGCTCACTCAGGTTCGCAGAGTTGCTGCTCAACTCGAACTCGACTTTAACAGCGTGGAGCGAGTCATAGAATATCTAGACGTTCCACAGGAGGCGCCTGCGGTTGTCGAGAAGAGCAGACCACCTGCATATTGGCCCTCCAGCTCCGGGGAGCTGGTCGTCGATAACTTGGTAGTTAGGTACGCGCCTGACCTGCCGGCGGTTCTGCGCAACTTGTCCTTCACCATCAAACCCTCGGAGAAGATTGGGGTGGTATGTCTTTCTTCTTCGCCTTGGATCTGTTAAGAATTTGGGTTTGCTCTAGGTTGGACGTACTGGCTCAGGTTCGCTCCCCGCGGCTATGCTGTGAAACATTAATCAATCTACTTGCAGGAAAGTCGACGTTGGCGTTGTCCCTGTTAAGGTGCGACTTGCAGTGTACCTCCAGCGTTGAAAGCTGACGTGATTGAGTAGAATGGTTGAGCCAGTAGGGGGTAAAATCATGTGCGCAGTCTTTGAAAACGGCTAAATGGGTTCTAACGCTTCGGGATCCAGCGTGGACGGCGTCGATATATCCAAGATTGGATTAGAGGACCTGCGCACACGGATTGTGAGTCAATTCCCGTTTAAACGTAAGGGTGCGACTCGAATTGGGCCTATCAGACGATCGTCAGCCAAGATGTGTCGTTGTTCTCGGGGACGATTCGCAGCAACTTGGATCCCCTCGGAGCCAACACTGATCAAGAGTGCTTGGACGTCCTGGACCGCTGTCACTTGACGCCTCTTCTGCGGCACCATGCCAGCGCTGCCGAACCCAGTCTCCTCGATATGCCCGTGAATCAGGAGTCCCTCAGTGCCGGCGAGCGACAATTGGTCGCGCTGTCCCGCGCAATTCTTCGCAGGACCAATATCATCATTATGGACGAGGCGACTTCTCAGATTGATTCGCACCTCGATGACCAGGTTCGATTCCTCACTCGTTTTCGTACTAGGGCAGTACTTGACTCGGCTTCCAACTAGATTCAACAAACCATACGCGAGGAATTGACCGGGGCCATTGTGATCACCATTGCGCATCGCCTCAAGACCATCCTGGACTACGACCGCGTCCTGGTGCTTGATAACGGCGAGTTGCTCGAATTTGACTCTCCAAAGGCCTTGCTGTCGAAAAGCGGTGGAGCTTTCAGGGAGATGTGTCGAAAGAGTCCAGATTGGCCGCTTTTTGCGGCTGTTGCGTCAGGTTGAAGTGGATATCTGTTTTGGAGTCGTTGAGAGAATTAGACACGGTTGGAAACAAAGAAATCATATGTGCTGCATTTTTCTGCGCTGTTTGTTCTGGCTTGATCGCATCTCGTGACCGCGTTTGACGCGTTCACGGCCAAAAGTTCAACGTTGGACCGAACCACAACATCGTGTAATGCCACCACGGACGATTTTCCGACTCTGTCTCGCGTTAGGCCTACTTTCCTATGGACTTGCACACCCCCTACACCAAGAAGCGAATGCTGCATTGAATCGCGGCCTAGGCGGTCTCCTGGGCGGCGCAGAAGACGATCCGCTGCCCCCGTCGGACCCAGAACTCGACCCGCCAGCTCAGAAACATCCACACTTGACCTTCGTTTCCACGGAGCGCCTCGCCGGGCTTTTCACTACAGCAAGGAATCCAAACACAGCTACGTCCACTGTCCCGGCCACTATTGCCACTGGCACTGCGGCGGAGTCTCGCACAACATCTACTCTCGCTTCTGGGTCGGCGTTCACTCCATCGCCGACCGCCACCTTTATTTCGCTATCCACCGGCATGCCCTCTCCGACAATAACAATAGGCGTCACGAAACAGGCATCCAGCACCCCGCCCGCAGAAGCGACCGAGTGGAAGGTTATAGGAATTGCGGTGGTGTCTATCGCGCTCATCGCTGGCGTTATGCTTGCCTTCATCTACTTCGACGCCGTGCTAGCTCTGGTTGGGATGAAGCGCAAGGACGGAGGCACAGAAGATATGATCCCAGACTGGGCGGGACGAGACTGGGAGTTCAAGATTGCAAGTGAAGACGGCCATCGGTATCCGACTTTGGCGTCGTTGGAGTCTATAACCAAGTCGAAGCAAGAACTCGCTGGACCCATGTCTCCTCTCTCCGCCAATTCGCGCCACATGATATCGCCAATCCCCGACCTTCACAGTTTGGTGCCAACCCGCCCACCATCGCTATATTTGCCTGCCGTAGATCCACACCCGCTCGAACCTCTCCTCCGCCGTCCAAGCGCGTCCAATCGCCCAGTGCTGCACCAAGCGCGGCTTCGAGCTTAGACAAGTACACCCCCTAGCCAACCACATCCTCGCGCGCGCCGCTAGAACACACCTCCAAGGACAGTCCGTCACCTCACGCACATGTATTATATGCGACCCCCCGAACCTGTAGCGAACATGCCTATGTATCACTTCATTTATTTTCAGCGTCGATTTCCGCCGGAATTTTCTTCTCGAGATAGTTGGAGACGGCGAGGCCGGTCAGCGCGAACGCACCGACGGCAAGCGAGAATTGCAGGCGCGTTTTGGGGGGGAGAGCTGCGGGTAAGGTGGTCAACAACGCGTGTCATTGAGCAGTTGGAAACGCAGACCGAGGTAAGAATCCCAGAGGGTTCGGTCGGCGGCTTGGGGTGGAACTCTTTTTGGGAGCGGTTTCTCTGGCACTGGTTGCCTTTTAATTTTGGCCATTGGAAATGGCGAGGATTTGCGCCCGCGGTTGTGTGGGTGGTTGAGGGCAAGTCACAGTGACGAGTGACCTCAATGTCTCGTTTACACCGAGTCGGTTCACGACGCGCGCTGACGGTGCAAATCCCCACAAATCCTAATTTGTGTCTCTCAGTGCACCCAACGACTCGCGAGCCTCGAGGCTCGAGAGTCGTGCGACTGGCTCAATTGTGATCCCTGCAGGAATGATTCGAACATCTGCTTCCGTGGCCCATTTCCTTGTTCTTCCCGTATGCTGATTTCACGCGTTCATGTGGTGGGAGGACTGAACAATAGCGAACAATGGTTGTGCAATGCAGGTGGTTACTTACGCGGGTCGCTGGTTGACATTTATTGCCCCTTCGGTATGTTGATGCCATTGTCAGTTCCACACTAAGCCACGCCTTTCTCTCCTTCCCTCTTTGTGTGTGGACGACATTCCCCCACTGACGACCCGTTGACGCCCAATTCACGACACTGCCCACTTCATCCCTCCACCGTATACCCTACATAACCCCACGTCGCCTGGCTCGGCGTCGAACGCACGAGCCATGGATCCTACGACTACCTTGACGAAGACATCCACGAAATCTTCACGTTCTCTGTGCAGCGGACCCATCATCGTCCAGCTCGACAGCGACAACGAACACGAGATGCAGGCCGGCGACCCCGCCCCATTGCCGCTTCGCGTGTCAGGCCGCGCGCTGCGCCGGAAGAAACACCTCTCGATATACCGCGCCTCTGCCCCGCCACAGTCCCCCGTGGCGGAGGTGGCCATCGAGATCCCGCGCGTCCGCCCACAAACGATGATGTCCCCGGCATCCCCGATCCACGAAACATACCCCACAAAGCCGCAGATGCACAATCGCACTTATTCGCAGCCCATCAATAATAACATACGCCTCGGGCACCCCAGCCGCCCTTATTACTCCGCCATCCGGAAAAACCGCCCCAATTCGCCTCTAGGCGATCCGACGACGACAACCGCGAGTCCTTCGCCTTCGCGGCCCACCTCGCTCGCGCTCCCCGCGCGCGTGTCCCTGCAGCCCTCCCCCACCTCGTTTGGTTACATCCCGCACGCCTTTGACGACGCGGATGACGACGACGACCCGTTCATGCGCCCGCCGTTGCCTGGCCGGCATACACCGTCTCGGTTTTCGTTCGGCCGTAACGGCCATCGGTCGTCCGCCTCCGCCGCACTGCCCTCCGGGTTCTCCGTGAGCGGCGAGATGGAGATGCGGATGGCCCTCGCGGCGCTTGCGAGCGGGAGCGGGGAGGACGATTCCGACTTTCATTTCCAGGAAACCCGAAAGACGACGACGACGGACAGTTCCGTCGGGGGGCGGGTGAAGAAATTCGGAAAGGGCCTGAAAGACCTCATCCACAAGAAACACGGTTCCTCATATACCAGCCAGTGATTTCGATACCACCATCATCGTCCGCTCTGCATGCCTCTCCGCCGCTTTGAATATCTTTATTGTATGTCGTATTGCTATCCTACACCCCGAGCCGCGCTAGTTTTGATAATTACTCTACACAAACCAAACTGTATATATACACATTCTTGTCACTAAACTTGGAAATGGATGCTCGAGTTTCTCGATGATGCGTGTGTTGTGTATGTTGTGTTATGAACCCATCTTTCTCTCCTTCTCCAGTAGGGCGTCAAAGTTGGCCTGCTCTGCGGCTCGGTCGCTGTCTCGGAAGGGAAGTTCAGCAGACTCGGGCCCGTCTCGGAGTTCTTGTTTTGGGAGCGGTGAACCGTCGGGTCTGCGACCTGCGCGAATGTTGTCCCAGGCCTTGCCAGGCCCCTCGGGGCGTCGTCGTTCGGCGCGGATTTCATCCCAGCGTGATCTGGGTTGTGGCGAGGAAGCGATAGTGGGAGACGGCGACACCCGTACAACGCGTACAGGCTCTTGAGCTTGTTCGGGCATGGATTCGTCGAGTGGTATATCCTGAGCCGCGTCTGGAAGAAACAAATTCAGCGCCGCAACGGAGTGGAAGTGGCTGGGCTGCATTACATACCCTGCTCAAATGCATGCTCCGGCTCTGTCCCTTCCTCCATCGACGGGAACAGCGGCCGGACGAACACCACCGCCCCGGGTGTGTACCCGACCTTGGCCTTGATATTGTCCATCGCGCGCGCGAAGCCAGTGATGTCCTCGACCCCGTTGAACAAGTTTCGGTGTTGGTAGAGCCGATAGCTCGAGCCGAAGAGGGAGCCTAGGACGTAGCCGCCGATGATTTTTATTTGGCGGGCGCGCGAGGTGAACATGCCTGCGGCGGAGAGGGCGGCGCCTGTGAACTTGAGCGCGCGCGGAGGGTTGGTTAGTTTAGAGTCGTGCGGGGGTTATAATTAATGAACGAACTTCGGTGAAACGAAAGCCAGGGAGCGTCTTTAGCAGCGCGTCGTAATCTCTGCGAGGTATGCACGTGTGAGGCAGCGTATAGCGTCTGCTTGGGAAAGGCTACCTGCGAGAAAGATTCCCGCTCTCCAGTTCAGGCCCGAGGAGCGACTTTGCCTCTTTAGGGCTGCGGAATGTCGAGTCCATCCATCGGGGGTCTCGGATTCTGGCCTGAGCATTCGGAACGTAGGGATTCACCCAACACCAACTCACTGTAATGGCATTTGTCGGGAGGCACAGCGGGGCCCGCGTTTACGTTCCCCTCCGCCATGAATGAGCGCGTTCCGTGAGAAGGATCAATATATTCGTCACAGCAGTGACCCAACCCATCTCTGCCAGAACGGCCTCGACGCCGTTCATCTTCATCTTCATCCTCCTCCGCCCCGGCCCCGCTCGCACTCGCGTCGCGGCACCCCGCAATGGCCCCGCCCAAGGAACCGACGCGCCAGCAGCTCTCCTCGCGCCTCCAGTACAGCGCCAACACCCCGCGCTTCCTGCAGAAGCTGCAGAACCGCATCGCGGGCGTGCCGGATGAGGATGATGAGTACGACGAGGGCGAGTACGGCGGGGGCGAGTACGAGCCGGACGACGGGTCGGGGCGGGTGCCGATCCCGCGCCGGCCTGCGATTCCTGAGCGGCCGGACGACGACCCGGGGAGTGCGGATGAGGACCAGGGGGATGAGAGGCCGCAGGTGGTTGTGTTAAGGGAGAAGCACCTTACGGAGCGGGAGGCGGAGAATGTTCGACGGCAAGGTTCGTGGGTTGGGCTTTCTTTGCCAACGCGGCTGAGTTACACTACACAGAACGCGGCCTCCCCCCACTCCCCGACCCCGCCGAATCTGCGTCAAAGCTGCCCCCCGACGACGCTGAGACGAAGGACAAGGACAAGGCGCCAGCTAAGCCCAAGACGGCTGCTGCACCGAGTCTGTCCTTCTCGTCTACGAAGAACGGCTTCAAGGCCGGTGCGGCGAAGAGGAAGGCTGCGCTCATCGGGAGCAAGGCCGACGGGTCGCGATCGGGCGAGGCGCACCCGCCCAAGAAGAAGGCAAAGAAGGAAAGCAAGACGCTCCTCTCGTTTGGCGACGACGCGTAACGACTCTCTTTCGTCTACGTTCTACGTTGGTAGCTGGTTGGCTGTCTTGGCGTACTACCGTTCTGGATGGAGGCTCATATGGATTCTAGGACCGAGCGCACGCATTTCTCAAAGAAAGTCTCGACCAGTAGTGGCGAGCGGACTATACCAGGAGCTAGGACCTATACCCCCAATGCCTGAAGCGGTTGTAATAATACCTGAGACGCCACGATTCCAGCAGACGCGATCAAAGGATAGATAGGGCGCCATGTCTTAATTCAATCGACGTCCAACGTGCGACCGGTAGGGTTTCGCTTTCAATCCGAGACGGTGAGACCACTCTTTCCGAGACGGTGGGTGAGACCTACTCCCGCGAACCGATTCACCCGCACCCGCATTATGCGCGTTCCTGAATCTTGCTTGCTATTTTCGTCGATGAAACAGTCTCAGGGTTGGCCCTTTTTTGCTTCCGCGGCAGATATCAACTCCAAGATGTTGTTCGACCTGAAGGTGAGACGACGTGGGAGGTGAGACTGATGAACGAGCGCTGTTTTGGACTGCGAATGAGAGGTTGTCTTAGACTTGAATGAGACATTTGGTAGGATTGTCCAATGTATGCGAGGACCTTGAATTTGCAAGTACTACGCTCCGAGCTCCGCCTCGCCCATCACCGCCAGAGCATCCCGGACAACCTTATTCATACTCTCAGACATGGGGAATCCCTCCAACGAATCCCCCACACCAACCCACGCAAACGCCTGATGCTCCTCCGGGCTCAGAATCGGGGTCGGCAGCCGTCCTCTCTCTTCTTCATCTGGCCCTCCTGATGCCTCCTCGACCTCAACCAAGAAATTCAACTGCCTCGCCGGCCCGCGCCTTGTCGTGTACTCGAACCCGTCGAACTCGCGCACAATACGCGTTACGACTAACCCCGTCTCCTCGAGCGCCTCGCGCGCTACGGTGTGTAGGATCGTCGCGTCGAGGGTGGGTTCACAGTTGCCGCCGGGGAGCTCGTACATGTTGGGGTAGGCGTCTTCGGTGGGGGCGCGGCGGAGGAGGAGGAGTTTTCGTTTCTGTTTCTGTTTTTTGGTGTCGTTGCGGCTAGTGGGGGAGAGGATGCCGGGGGAGATGATGGCGACCCCGACGGTGAGGCGTTTGCCTTTGTGGGCGTCGCAGAGGGTTTGGAGGGGGATGTCGCGGTGCGAGAGGGATGGGGAGACGGTGAAGGAAGCCATCGATGAGCATTTCTGTGTACACACAAAATCACAAAATCAGCAGGACGAACCGACGCAGACCCTAACCCTAAGGCCGAAATGGTGCTGACCCGGATCTGATGACCGACGCGCGCGTAGATGAGAAATCGCGTCGGAAGCGGCCGCACTTTATATCTCTTTCTCTCGTACCACCACTACCACCAGCACAATGTTCACCGGCTTGGTGCGTCTGCCCCCTGGCCCCCCTCCCCCTTGCACCGCTATTAATTAATTGACGCCCTCTACTCTGCGCAGATCGAACACCTCGGCACCGTGACCGCGATCCAGGTCGACGACGCGGGCTGCACGATGACCGTCGCCGACGCCGCCCCCATCCTCGACGACTGCCACATCGGGGACTCTATCGCGATCAACGGCGCGTGTCTGACGGTCACGAAGTTTGACAAGGATACGTTTACGGTGTGGTTGGCGAATGAGACGTTGAGGAGGACGGATTTGGGTGCGTCGATGTGGCTAGTCTATTGAGGAGGAAGGGGTGGCTGATGGAGAGACAGCGGAGCGTAAGATTGGGGACCAGGTTAACTTGGAGCGCGCGATGGGGGCGCATGTAAGGTTTGGAGGGCACTTTGTGCAGGTGCGTGTCGGTTTCCACTCGTCGAGGTAGCATTGACCTGAGATGATCTGCTACATAGGCGCACGTCGACACGACGGCCACCGTCGTCGACCGCGTGCCGGACGGGGACGCGGTGACGATCACATTCGAGTTCGCAGAGCCCACGGCGGAGCGGCCGTCCCTGCTTGCGTACCTGATCCCCAAAGGCTACGTGACGATCGACGGGGCGTCGCTGACGCTGACGAGCGTGGACGACGCGCGGCGGCGGTTCAGCGTGATGCTGATCCAGCACACGCAGGAGAAGATCTCGCTCGGGAAGAAGGGCGTTGGGGCGACGGTGAACATCGAGGTGGACGAGGTGGGCAAGTATGTGGAGAAGAGCATGCTTGCTGCGATTGGGGGACGGGGGGAGCACACGCAGCTGAGGACGATGGTGGAGTCGATTGTGGAGGGGATTCTGGTCAAGAAGGGGATTGTGCCCAAGTAGTGTGTATGTAGTGTAGAAGCAAAAGAAGCAGAGTGACTAGCTTGGCCATCGATACTCGGTTGAGATCAATACAAGTTTGTTGCTTTCCACCATTTCATGGACTCTGCCTCTGTCGCCCCAAAGCGAAAGGTATGCGAGTACACACAATTCCTGACCGTTCCCTGCTAACCCTTGCCAGATTACTGTGGTGAAAGTGACTGAGGCGTCTCCGCAGAGAAACTATGTTAACCGCTCCCCGTCCCCCTACAAGTCCTCATATGCAGCCGCACCATCCCCCACATTCAGGCCAAAGGCAAAGGTCAATACAAGCGCAACCTCCAGCCTTGTTACACGCAAGGCCAACAGCGTCGTCTCCCCGTCCATGAGCAGGACTCCATCCGTAAAGAGCTCAGTTAGCTCTGTTCGACCAACCACCAGCAGCCTCACACCCCGCTCGGGCTCGCCCTCCAAGCAGCCGCCCTCGACCGTCCCAAGGCCACGCGCCGCAATCACCCGCGGGGCCACCGCCAATGTCCGCCCTGCTCCTCAGGAGTCCCGCAGACGGTCAATGACTACAGACTCCCACCCCAACGTATCCGAGATCCTCGACCTCTCCGACGACGACCAGCCCAGCCCCGTCGCCTCTCCGCGAATAACAGCCAAACTCTCCCGACAGCCCAGCAACGAATTTCCGCCCTCCCCCCCGCTGCCCCCAAACTCGTCCCTGCGCGCCCACCCCCACCGCGCCCGCGTCCCGTCCATATCCTCCAACGCCTCCTCCTCCGCCGCCTCCGGCCCGTTCTATCCCACCTCCACCTCCGGCACCGGCACCCCCGCCGCCAATCACCACCGATACTCTTCTGGCGCGCGCGCGAGCCCGACCTCGAGCGCGGCGGGGGCGGGGTACTACCAGTCGTTCGACGCCAGCCCCAAACTGGCGGCCCCGCGCACGAACGGGTTTACGGCCAAGGTGGACCCCGCGGCGATCCCGCTCCCGCCGCACTCCCCGCCCACGTCCGCCGTGTCCTTTTCCTCGCGCTCCTCGCGCTCGCCGTCCTCCGTCTCGTACGCGACCGAGTCGGGCACGGGCACGAGCCAGCTGAGTGCGCCGCGCGTGAATGGGCGGGATGGCGCGGCGGACTCGAACATGCGCTCCGGGCTCGAGAACCTGATGCATTTCAGCGGGATGCTCCCCACGGCGGAGGGCGCGGAGGACGACGATGATGATTCGGACGAGGAGGAGGATGAGCAGGATCAGGAGAAGCGCGAGGACGAGTTCCGCGCGAGCACGTTTGAGCGTAAAGTCAAAGCCGAGGCAAAGTCTGTGCGCAAGGTGCGTCTCTTCTTCCTTCCTCCTTCTCGACACGTTATAACGCTCTCCCCCCAGATCGCCGACCTCGAGATCACGAATCGCTCCCTCCTCACGATCAACACCACCCTCGAACAGACGAAACACCGCCAGGCCAAGGAAATCCGCGAGCTGCGGCGCAAGCTGCGCGAGTCGCGCCTCATCCTGCCCCCGCGCGCCTTCCGCGCCGTAAAGTCGTCCCTCACCGCCGACGACACCGCGGACTCGGACTCGGGGTCCGACTCGGACGACGACGAGGAGGCGGAGAAGGCGGAGCAGGTGCGCGAGGCGCACGATGTGATGTACCGCCGCGTCAAGACCATACTCGCGGGGCTGCTCGAGACGGGGCGGCGGGCGCTCGAGACGACGCCGCAGGACTTTCCGGAGCCGGTCAAGGTCGCCAAGGTGCTTAGTGCGTACGAGCTTAATGAGCAGGATGCGGATGCGGAGGGGGAGGAGGGCAAGGAGCCGCGCGCGCCGCCGTCTCCGAGTCACGTCGCGGTGCCCGACAGCGAGGACGAGAATCTGACCTCGGAAGACGAGGTGGAGGCCATGACCCTCCCGCGCGATTCCCCGCCGCCCTCGCATCCCCCCTCACCTCACCTACCCGCCATCGCACTCGTCCCGCCTACATGATCATGAACGCTACTTGAGATGAAGATCATAGAAAACCCAACTGATTTATTTGTGTATCAAGTACCCGAGGGAGCGATAGAGCTCGCGCTATGCATGCATGATACCCATGCCTCATCCCATACCGCATACACTACTACTTAAAACACCAATTCTAACAACAACTACTAGCGAATTCCGTCCGTTGTACAAATAAAAAAGAAACATTATGGCTCCCCCCGTTTACTTACTCGCTGTCTCGTATTTGCTGCGCCCGCTTCGCCAGCTGGAAGATGATGAGGTGAGCAGAACAGAAGAGAAGAGGAGAGAAGAGAGGAATGAACGCACGGCTGCAGCCAAATCCGGCATCCCCCCGCCGCCGCCGACGGCAGGCTTGGACGCCCCGCCCGAAGGCGTCGGCCGCGGTGCGCTCGGCACAGCGGGCTTCCCAGGCACCTTGGGCGCGGGCTTCAGCCCCACAGGCGGCCCGGGCTTGGGTTTCGCCGCAATCGGCGGTGGCGGCTTGGACGTGAGCGAGCTCCCTGGTCGCGAGCTCGCGGGCGAGGAGGACGCGGTGGTGGACGCGGCGGGGGTCTTCTTCCACGGCTGCGCGGACCCGTTCGAGGGCGCCATCCCGGGGAAGACGGACACGGGCTTGGCGGACGCGTCGGCCGTTAGTGCGCCTGAGCGCCCGACGCTGTTGGTGTTGTTGGCGGCGGGCTTGGAGGGTACGGGTCGATTCCGCGCAGGCGGAGGGGGTGCGGCGGCGGCCGGCGCTGGTGCGGGCTCCAGGTAGTTGTTCGGCGCCCAGCCCTGCGTACCGCCTTTCTTTACCAGCCACCAGCCATTGGTGTCCTCCTCAATCAGCTCGACCAGATCGTCCTTCGTGAGACTCATCTCGCCCTCCTCGCCGGCAAAGTCGAACTTGGCGCGATACATGGGCGCGGCAGGTTTCGCCGGCGCCGCTGCTGGGGGAGGCGGTGGTGGTGGTGGTGGCGGGGCGGCAACACTGTTGCGCTTCGCTGGCGGGGCGCGAGCCGCAGCAGAGGCTGCGGGTTTGGGAGCCGCGGCTGGGGTTGCCCGAATGACGGGTGTAGGGGCAACGGAAGGTGTCGTCTTGCCTGGGAGCGGGCGCGCAGCAGGTTTCGGTCTTGAGGTCGGTTTGGGCTTCTGAATAAAGTGTTAACACGGATGCACTCGATGCGATGGAACAAACGAACATCAGATGGCCCGCCGGCCTTGAGCAATTTGCCCTGAGTGATAGGCCGAACGATACCAGGTTTTCTCTTTGCAGGAGGTCGAGAGACGCTGTTAGCGGGCTCGCCAGAAGGAACGTGTACAGTATGGCTCTTGTACAAGTCGTCCTTCTTCACGGTTTCGTCCTTTATGAACTTGATCTCTGCCTTTTTGTCCTTCTTTTTGGAGTAGGACATACTGCAACAGCCATCAGTCCTATAACGGACACCACAATGAGGCAACATACGTCGGGGAGATCAGAACGCTGATGCTAGCCTGGGTCAGAGTCAAGAGGTTGGCAGCCAGTTCCGTCTTGAAGTAGCAACTGAAGATCGGGTCTCCTTCTTCAGCGGTATTGCCATTCAAGCACTGGAAAAACTTTCAACAGCTGATCATCAAGTTACAGAGGCTGCTCACCATCCAGTCATCTCGCAAGCTCGACATGCCGATGCTTTTAATGGTGACCAGAGGAATCTTCCGTTCTAATACTGTTTGGTTGTGGCCATCCTTCGCAAGCGTGACCACGATATGAACAGCTTTCTTGGTCTAGGAAAATCGTCAGCACCTTTTCAGATCTATGAGAAGGATGGCACATACTACAACGAGGAAACGGGGACTGGGTTTACTAGAACGGCCGAGCTTGGACACCAAAAGTTGAATTCGACCGCTAAAAGTGACCTCGTCGCCTGAAGAGGAAGTCAATCAAACGAACCGCGTACAAGCGAGCGATCAAACGTACTTCCGATGTTGCAAACCGAGCTCAGCTCTTCGCCCAGAGCACTCTTGCCATTGACATCGAGATAATCGCCCATGAAACGCCGGTAGCTGAGCAAGCTGAACCTCCGTCGTTCTTTGCGTCCAGCGAGGACCTGGTGCCCATAATCCCGCGTCTGCGCATAAACGAGCGCCTCCTTGTTGTTCTTCCAAAACCGCTGGATGCGGCGCGCACACTCATGTTTGTACCGCATATAGTTGCGGAACGCACGCTGAATGCGACCGGCCATGTTGTGCCAGTATCGATCACGCATGGTTTCCAGGGCAAACAACTGTAGGGATTTAGTAAACGGTTTGGCTAAGTGAAACGCGCTCACGGTCTCAGGATTCTTGATGAAAGCCTTTGTCACGCCCATTTGCCACTCGTCCGCTGCGATTCCAGTGTCCTTCAAGATCTGCTGGCACCCCGACTTTGCATCGCCGTGCCATGTGTATTCGCCAGCGTATGACGTTTGAGGCGAGAGCAGATAAAATCGCTCTACCATCTTCTCGAACGTATTC
The DNA here is from genome assembly GCA_029281495.1 of Mycena filopes. Taxonomy (NCBI): domain Eukaryota; kingdom Fungi; phylum Basidiomycota; class Agaricomycetes; order Agaricales; family Mycenaceae; genus Mycena; species Mycena filopes. The sequence goes on along the minus strand of JARIHR010000125.1, from coordinate 68,057 downwards.
CGGTAAGCGAAACCGGCGCGGCGGACGCGGATATTTTCCTGCAGACCCAAGTACTTGATCTGATGCAGGATCGCCTTGTTGTCATACTCTGAGCCACTACGGTTCTGGTTGGGTTTGATAGTACGGATATACGACGGCTGCGCCTTCATCAAGTTCTCGACGAGGGCTCCTGCGGATGCCTAGTCTCGTCAGCAACGAATGGAAACTAGAGAAATTTCGCTGACTTTGATACGGTCACCAGCAGTCGGAGGCCGCTTCTTACTATTGGGATCCGGGCGATCCGGGAATAGAGTCTGCATGAACTGGTTACCGCTGCTCGCAATGAGGTCGAGCAAATCCTTGTTCAGCGAGTCCTTGTTCTTGTCGGTCATGCCTGAAACGTTGTACATCACGTCTCCTGCATAATGGCGGACTAGGAACTGGGATCCACGGGACTCGAAATGCGCGTTCGCAGCAAGTGCTGACGCCCGTTGCATGAAACTGCTGTCGGCTGCAGTGGGGTCTGCATGTGCGGTTGCACAAGCGTCGTTCAACGCAGCGAAGATACCTGGTGGTCGGCGCTCTTCGATGAGATCGCACACAATCTTGTTGTTGAAGTACTTGATGGGAGTCCATTTGATCTGCTCCCGAACGTATTCTTCCTGCTCCGTCTTGAGGGTTAGCTCAATGAAGATTTGCTGCAGTTTCTCGTTGACGTAGTTGATGCAAAGCTGCTCGAAGGAGTTGTCCTGGAATGGCGTCAGTCAGAGTAGCTCAGCTTCGAAAATAGTAAGACTGACCTCGAAGATTTCAAACCCGAAGATGTCCTGGCCAATAATCAGGCCGGCAAGATCGAGATACGACAAGGGAGCTCACCAGAATGCCAATGATCTGAGTATGAGCGGACCGTGGTTTCATGGAAACATTAATCCGAGACACTATCCACTCGAAAAGATTGTTGTAAACCGCCTTGGAAAGTGCGTCTCTGGCAGAGCTAGCTTGCGACGGATTGAGCGGTACATCATAGACGGATCCTCTGCGCCCGCCGCGTTGTGTCTCGACGATTTTCGAAGTCAGAACCTTCTGCACCAGAGCAGCATCCACTTCCATCAAGTAGCCAACGAAATCGGTGACGCCCGAGTCGGCTATCTCGGAATTGCCGTCGTCCTTCTCGGAGAACTGAACGTTCCCCAGCCACAAAATGACCGCAAGCATCCGGAATATTTCGCTTTGCTCGTGCGCGCTGAGCCCGATTACTTGCATCGCTTTCTGCGGCGGTTGAGCAACAGGGTCCACAGAAAGTCTGCGATTTCTCACAATAGTTTCTCCATAGTCCTCCACATCATCTATGTCGGAGACCTCAAGACAGTTGCTTGCGCTGGTATAGACGTACGCCTCTGGACCTTGCAGGCCGAACATTTCTGGGGGAAAATTATGAGGGCCAATATTGGTCAAGACGGCAAGACTTACCGCGTTGGTCGGCCGTCGCTCCTTTCGTAAACTGGTAAAATATATGAAAGTCGCGCTCATTCTCTATTTGCCCAACGACCCGACCCTTCTCCAACAGATAGTTGGTAATTTGGGCACCGACTGGTTCCCCATGAGCGTTGAACATAATCTCTAGATACTTCCCCTAGGAATGTCTTCAATCAGCGTTGAGAAAACGAGGAGGTTGTCGCCACATACGTGACGACTCGAGTTATTATTTCGGAGCGTCTTTGCGCAGCCGAAACTCTCAAGCAGCGGATTGGTTGCCAACACCATGTCCTTGATTTCCTGGATACTGCTATCCTGCCCTCCGGACACCTCCGCGATGTACTGCATAATTCGTTTGGCGGCCTCCGTCTTGCCCGCGCCAGATTCGCCGGAAATGATGACACATTGGTTTTCGTGGTATGCGTTCATGTTGTAGTACGAGGTTTCCGCAATGCTGAATACATGAGGAGGAACCTCGAGTCGATTCTTTCCTCGGTACTTCACCAGCGTCTCCTCCGTGTAAATGCCGAGATCTATGTATCGGGCGAATGAGTCCGGGTGAAACTAGCTTTGGAGCGCGACGATCTGACCTCGGAATGGGTTGACCGAGATGAGGACAGCGCCAATGTAGGTGTAGATTTCGCCATTGGTCCATCGTTTCTGGAGATTGTCGTTTATGCTCTCGTTGCTGATAGTCGTGAGCAGTGTCATATCGGAGACACCGACTTGCTTCTTCTTGAAGCCCTCCTTCCAGTCCGCCTTGAAAGAGAAGCCGGGGTGAGACCATGGGGGGGTCGGGAGGCTGAAGACACGGTACCTTCGCGACCTTGCCAGCTTGGCCACCGCCTTTCTTTGGCGCGGCTGCGGCCTTCTTGCCCGCCTTTTTGGATGGCGCCTAGGGAAGGATTGAATACAGTCTTGCGAAGGTAGGGAGGAGTGCTGACCATTTATTAGAGGTAAGGTTAAGTAGCAGGGGGATGGTCGCCTTTAGTAGGTTTGTGACCGATATTATTGAAGCTTACGGCAATCACTGCGCAGACTGCGACGCAGTTGTGGTACTCTGACTCCCTACCATGAACATCTCGTCATCTTCTCGCTTCACCACCTTGAATATCTATGCTGGATACTTCAAAGGCTACAAGCCCTTTACGCTGCACCCGGACTATGAATCTCTCGTTAGTGCCATATTTCGTCCCTCTATCCCCTTCTCACAGCCGCGAAACAGGACCCGACAACGAGGGAATTCTTACGGCGCTTGGACAAAGTAGCTTATGCAGCAGGGGACGCATTACTCGACATGACCGACCTATTTATGCCATTGGAACTCGTAGAAGAAGACATTCCTCGCGATTGTCGCATCTCCACCCCTGTTCTTGACCAGCTCCATTCCAGCTACTTCAATGTGCTTGAAACAGTACAGCGCGCCCAAGGCACATGCACCGAATACTTCTTCTACTCTAGCTGTGCAATGACCACGCAGGACAGCCCTCCGAGCGCCTTGGAACTCGAGACCCGGGCCCTACGTGCGTTGGAGCAGATGGATGTGTGCCGCGCGGAGGTGGAGAAGTCTGTCGACGAAACGATAGACTGCTGGGGGAGGGCCGCCCGGCGCCTGCACAACGACCTTCGCAATGTGCTACTTCCATCAACGTTGGAGTGGCTATGGTGTTTGGTTGACGGTGACTGCGCCCCGGCAAGACGCAAGGTGGTCCTCGCAAACCTCCCATCATTGCAGGAGAACGCCGTGCAACATCTTCGCCGCCTCGGGAATGCGTACAAGCCACTGGAAGGCACCATGGTGCATGTCGAGGCTGCTAGGAAAGGGGGGGCAAGGAGCCGACCGGTGCCATGGCTTCAAGCTCGCCATTTCCGCCCTTATTCGAGTCGATCGCTTTCTCATCGACTGCAAGCTCGGGTTAGTTTCCGCCAAGCCGCGCGAATTGAGCAAATGGTCAGTCCAGAGCTTGTGCCGCACACCGATCCGGAGTCTTCTTGCCGCGGAGAATGTGGAGGAGGCGGTCTACCATGTAACGCTGGTTGATAAGGGAGGAAGGAGGGGTATCCTGATTCCTGCGTAATGTCCAACAAATGTTCTTGGATCTTGCTCTGTCATCTGGCGCGTTGTTCGTCTTTTAGAACTCGTCTTTTGGAACTTTCTGCGAAATGGCGAGGCATGGCAAGCGATCTGCAGCAGAATCCAGAGCATGCTCAAAGCATGATTCGGAAAGTGAGTAAGCTGTTTTCCCTGCAATAATTTACTCACTGCAGTAGGAACGCGCCAAAAACCTCGACACATATTCGCTCATAATACCCCTCATCCTTCATGGGAAAGGACCCATCATAATTCCCCGATCTTTGAGCAGTCATTTTGTCAATGCCGACAGGTCCATCTTCATCGACGAAGGGGAAACCCTATTTGAAAAGATTATCAGGTTACCAGGTCGAATCGAAGGATGTACAAGAAAGTGAATTCACCCGAAGCAACGTCCAAATATTCTAACATCATTGTTATTCTTGACGGCCGGTAGCTATTCAGGCCTTGGAACCCGAAGGTGTACAATCTTCAGGCTAAAGGCAATTACGAAGACTCTGTTATTCATTTTTCTACGCTATCCATAACACATTTGAGCGCCTCCATGGCAGGCTGCAGTACAGCTGGACTGGGAGAATTCTTTACGACATTTATCAGTCCTTGCACAAGACCTGCTTCTCCAGCCTCCTTCGCAATCTGTTTCCGAGTCTGGGCATTCTGGACGCTGAGAAGGATGTTGCGCACGCAAACAATCCCGCGATGAACCAAACCAGGGTCGCTCTCGATATCGTCTTCGTCGACATCATGTTCTGGCGCGGTCGAAGGATCGATGAGCTGGGCAAGGATCGGAAGCATCCGATGGCGCTCAAGTTGGAGGGCGACCAGAGCCTCGCAAGCGCTCGGTGCGTCCGTCAATGTAGCGAGTGCCCCCGATGCAGCTAGTCGTGTTCCCAAATCCGCGACGTCCGACATGGCCAAGACAATCTGAAGCTTGGACTTGGTCCCACTCGTGTTCTCCAGTCCGCCGTACCGTTCGAACACGGTGTCAGAGCCGGATATGAGGTTGCAGATTAATTCCATGGACGCTCTCCGAACCAGAGTGTGCTCTTCGAGAAGCAAGAGCTCCACGCTGCTAAGCAATCCGTCAGCTTTCGCAATGCGCGAAGCGGTTTCTGCACTGTGAGAGGAAAGATTGGTGAGGGCCATCATAGCCTCGAACCGCTGCAAAAGAGTACCGCTTGGGTGCTGAAGCATGATGGAGAAGGGACGAATCGCGTCGTAGACTGCACCATCGTTCGGTCCAAATACCTGGACCGGAGACGCAGTTATTGCGAGCTTCGCCAAAGCTTGGATAGGTTCCAAAAACGTGGCGTCCAAGCTCGCCTTTGTTTTGGACGAGCTGTCTGCTGATAATGTTCCCATGGCATGCTTGATGATAAGGCCCAACAACTTTGCGCCTCCACTTTGAAGAACCCTGCCTCGGTTCTCTCGGTCCTCGATGATGTTCAGCAACGCTTTCCCCGCTACCACCCGGATCCCGAGACTCTCCGTTCCGGGAACGGCGCCAGGGAAGACGTCTAAAACTCCAGCTGCGACCAGTCGCTGGACGCGCGCCTTGACGTTTTCATCGTCGTCGAGGGCAGAAGCCGCGCTTGGTTCTTGCGCCGGCTTGTTGGCTGCATTCGCCATGCGCTTGAGTTTCGCGATCTGGGCCTGCTCCTCGGTCAAACGAGGTCGATAAGCACAGAGATTCGAGATGGTAAGAAGGACGCCGTAAAGTAGAGTGGTATTGGGCCCTTCGGCCGCAACGTTGGGAGATTTGCGACGAGGGACTAGGGCAAAGAAACGCTTCAAGAATATCGGATCCTTCGAAAGAGCGTCTTTGACGATGGGGTCCACGCTGAGATACGCCAAGCCCTCGACGGCGTCAGCTATGGACGACTGGTCGTTGGCGCTTATAACCAATCCCTTCATCACGTCCGCAAGCTCGTCGTCGTCCTGGGCTGGAGCCTCGGACACACCGGCTTCAGCGGTATCTCCCACTCTTCCCCTAGATAGTTTTACTAGAGCGATCGACGTAGCAGCGCGTAGAGCAGGATCGTCCTGATTTCGGGAATAAACTTCGAGCCACTGCGTGGTCTGGGACGTGATGATTGCGCGACACGGTTTGTGCGCGCATGCCTGACTCAAAAGATGAGCGACAAGCAAAGATAACTCGGCGGATGGGGTGAGGTCGACGCTGTCCATCATGAAATCGAGAATGCCATCCTGGAGGAAGATGGGCGCGGCAGACTCCCAATCGACCTGGAACAACGCCGTCAAGAACGAGATGCCCTCTTGGAGTCGACGTTCCTCCGAATCGGAAAGCCTCTCGACCACTAGCGGCTCGAATACTTGGACGAGGGTCTCTGTGGCTGGATCAGGCTGCTTGCCCTTTACTGCAGAAGAGTTGCGCACGCCCTGGCAGAATGCGGACAGGACGAGATACGCCTTGGAGCGGAGGGCAGCAGGCTGGGATGGGAGGAAGGCAGTAATGAGATAGGCGAGTTCATCTGGCAGCAGCGGCGTGGAGGGGTCCTTCTGTGTTTTCTGTAGCAGATTATCGAGCGAGTCGTCGGTAGAAGGCATCAATCAGATCAATGCTGGTTTGGTCAAAGCTTTTCACCAAACTGACGATGACCTCTGCACCGTACCCTGGCCCTCATTTCAGCACAATTCAGCCCGGAAACACAATCCTACTGAGGCTACCCAATGGCGAAGCGAAAGCCGTCAAAGCAGAGAAGAACAGGCGCGTCGTTCCCCGCTCGTTGATGCAAAACTTGCTCAAAAATTCACTTGCAGCACGGTCTCCGTAGGCAGACTTGGCGTATTCTATGCCAACGAGCTGATAGACAAACCCTTTGGACAAACCTACGACATCGTAGACAAAAAGCTTAAACTGATACCGCCCCGTACATTGGCCGAAGTTGGTGAGCTTCCCTGCGAGCTGAAACGAAATCGTATCCTGAAGTCGTACCAGAGGATACGGATGCGACGAACGAGCTCATAAACGACGGCGAGTTCGTGCAGCCCCTAACGCTGGAAGAAATCCAGACTCTGAAGCAGTCTGGTGCTCATGCCTCGGTGGGTACGCGTTGCTCCTCTCTCCGACACCACCGGTCGCTCATCGTGTACGCAGGAAATCATCAAGATGCAAATCGAGCAACACGCCAATTATTCCCTGAAAACAGAGTACAGCAAGGAAAAATACAAGAAGCGCAAGGAAGCAAAGTGCGTCCATTGTCTCCTACAACGAAATACAGGCTAATTATTGTGTAGGTACTCTAAAATCTTCACAACAATCGACCCGACGTTGTTCAATGTCTGTGAATACTGGTTCAGGAAAGATCAGACGCGAATACGCGACATACGCATCGACGCGCTTTCCCAAATCCTCAACATGGCAAATATCAAGCCTGGGGGACGATATCTCGCGGTGGATGACGCTTCAGGGATGGTCGTTTCCGGGATATTAGAACGAATGGGAGGTGAGTCTGACCATCATCCGTCTGTTTTTTTCGTAATAAAAAAACCCCAGGCGAGGGCCGTCTCCTCACCATTTGCAACACGGACTCGCCTCCCGCCTATCCTGTGATGGTCCACATGAACTTCACCGCCGAAACTGTTGCGCCTCTCACGTCGTTGAACTGGGCAACAGCAGACCCGAGCTACACCTCTCGTAGGTTTTCGTCTGCTGCTCGGGTGATATTACTGAAAATCCTAGTTTTCAGTGGTACCGCCAGCTGACGTGCCCCCCGATCAAATAAAATCCGAGCGGCAAAGAACGCGTCTGAGCAAGCGTAAGGCTACTACAGACCTGCTTAACGCCACCCGTGAAGACCTATTCGCTGGGGAATTCGATGCACTAATTGTTGCGAGCGAATACGAGCCATTTTCAATACTAGAAAAATTAGTGCCGTATCTGGGAGGGTCTGCGTCTATAGTTGTCCAAAGTCCCTATGTGCAGGTACGCTGTTACGGAACGTCTCCACCGCTCAGCCTTATCGATTGGCCTCAGATTTTGACCGACCTACATGCAACGCTACGAGCTCTCCCGGGATATCTAGGTCCTTCCCTCACGGAAGTCTGGATGCGTCGATATCAAGTTCTCCCCGGACGAACGCATCCAACGATGAATACGTCTGGAACTGGAGGCTTCATTCTCCATGCGATCAAAGTGTACGCTCTCATAGTCTCGGTGACGTTTTAGCCCTGACCCCAGCGACAGGTACAACGACGAAACTGCTCACGCCATAACATCGCATCGACGGCCGAAACCAAGTGGTGCCGGCAAAATCACCATCGCAGCAGATGCTGCCATGGAAGACGTAGAATTGGAAGAGAATCCGTAAATGTATTAAAAATGTACAGTGAGCATAACATAGTCCCAAGTGACTGTCCAGTTCATAAAAGTAAGGTCGTAAAAAGTCGTGTCAAGGAACAGCCGATTCGGGAAACAAGGCAGCGAAAACCTAAGCCTGAGGTAAGCGTTGGGAGTGGTGAGAGATAACGCGACCAACCTCGTCAACAACGGTATACGCAATGTGTTGGTTGAGTCGACGATTCTGCAGGACGGCAAATATTCTCCGCGCGCCCCGTCGAGCGTTTGTGCGACCGATCATGTTTGCAGCCAAATCTGGGAGATGTGAGTAAGGGGTGAGCCGAGGTTTTAGAGGAAAGCGTACCAGGCACCAAAGACGAGAGCTTTCGGTTGGCCTCATCTCTCGTTCTTAGCTTCTCCTCTGAAGTACGTGGGACGCTAGGAGGTTTCAGTTTCCCCCCCGGCCAAAGTCCATTCCGGAACAGGTTGACAAAGACCATGATGCGCGATTCTTCGAGAAGAGCTTTGACGTTCTCCCGAATTTTACTGCGACTCGTTAGGATTGCTGACCCAACGCAATGAGAACAATGCGTACCGCTCAATGGTACCGCCAAGCACCTGCTGCAGAATTATGACAACTGCTTGCCGACGGAGCCAGTTGTTCGTCTTGTTCAGCTCAAAGACGGCGAGCAACAGATCGCAGATAGGGGCCGAGAATGTCGAGGTGCTAGTCTCTCCTTCCAGTGGCTTGAGATCCCCCGAAAGCTCCATCATCGCCGCCTCAGTCGAGGTCTTGCCTGAGGCATTCAAAGCTTGGGCGACAAGGTCAATATCGTTGATGCCGGACCCTACGATGCCCGCAAACTCGGCAGCCTGACGGGTGAGGCGCTGGATCATAACATCCAGCATGGACGGCCCGAAGAACATGTCGTCGATGCTATCGGTGACCGATTTGTACACTGTTCGTACGAGGTCTGTGCCGGAGAACGCGGCCGGCCCTTTGGAATTGGCAGCCGGTGTGCCCGGAGTCTCCGACGCGACGAAGGGCGACTCTCTCGAAAGGAAACCCCGCAGCTCGTCGCTATCACAGACAATAGGGATCGAAATGAGACTCTGAAGAAGATAATTAACAGGGCAACGAGGAAAGCGGAAAGCACCAACGGACCTGGAGATACTTCTCCAACGCAACCTTCCGAGTATCTACAAAGCTACCAGACAACGCAGTAACCAGACGTTTCCCTGGGAAATCCAGGTTCCGCACCAGCGCATACCGCTCGCGTAGTTTCGTATGCATCGTCAAGAACTCATTGTACCGCCGAGCCACTACCCAGCCGGACGCAAAGCTCCCATCCGGCGCCAGCTGCTGAATCTCGACAAGATAACGAACGACCGATTTCCCATCTTCATCACCCACGGTGGAGCTAACGATTGCCACCTTTGTGCGGTCGGAGAACAGACGGTTGGCCGACTCCTGCTGCTCGTACTGAAGTTTCTGGAACTGCAACTCCCTCAGCTCGCGGTTCATGGCAGACTTGGACTTGTTGAGCAGCTTGAGCTCCTGCGTATCACCCGTCAACTCCGCCTTCTTAATCAAGGTAATAAGTATCGCCTCCTGCGACTGCAGGTTCGCGATGTTGTCACCCAACCGAGCGATTTCGTACGATAATTGGAGGTCGCCAGGTGCGGCGAGTTGAAACGACCCAGACCGCTCGCTGGTTTCCTCTTGCTGGTCCTCATCCACCTCGTCCACCTCATCGATATCGTCATCAAACATCGCGCGGCGCTTGCCGCTGCTGACGGAATTGGACGCAGAGAACAGGGTGTCTCGGTCCGCGGAGTCTTCCGGCGGGAGGGAGTGCTCTTGCTCCAGCATGATATCCGTCAAGGCCGCTTGAATGGCTTCCATGCGCACCTCCTCCGCCCGCTGTAGACGATCCTCTGGATCATCGAACAGCGGCGCCCTCGAATCATCGGCAGCGGTATCGAAGGCGGGGGACATGAGAACCTCGATGTTCGAGGGCCGAGAATGATGTGTTGGTATGTGCGTTTGGGATCCAGTGGACCGATGTGACCCGCCGCTGGCGCTCCTCTGCCGAACGTAGGTGGGCGATGATTCAGATCGAGGCATCATATGCGGATGCCCGTGGGTTTGCTTCAGCGGAGACGGGGCACGGACATGAAGATTTGCGAGGCCCGGTGACGTGACGGACCGTCGATCCTTGAGTGAGGGCATTGGCGGCTCCGGGGAATAATTCCGTTCAGCAGCAGAACGTCCAAAGTCGGTGTCCCCTATTGCGCGGAACCACAGTTCCGAGCGCTCAAAGTCCTCAAAGTCGTGCTCCATGTTCCGCTCTACCTGTCGTTGGGCCAACATGACGCTCCTGCGAACTGTCCGTTGGGTGGCGGGGGATGGCAATTGTTCGCTTGTCGCAAAGTCCCGGATTCGTTGGACGTGCTTCTTTGGGATGGAGGCGAGCGTCGGATGAGGGGTAGGCGTTGAGAAATAGAGCTCGTATATCATCGAAATATCCTCCTTCACAGTAACCGAGCTCGAAGCATCTTGGATGTGCTCGTCCTCGTCGCCAGAGGAGCTCGAATCAACGGACTCGAGCGGATTCTTGAAGCTTTCCACGGTCAACCAGAACTGAACAAGTAAGGATCGCTGCCGGCGGTCCATAAACTCCATGAAATACGATAAGGAGCTGGGATTCTGCAAAACGTCACGGAGGGTCACGGACTTGGGACCTGGTTCTTGATAGGACGATTGTCTTTCCTTGAGTCAATGTTAACTCTCAGGACACATCGGGGGACAGAGTCACCTACCGAATTCTCCCCTCCACCAAGCACGACGATTCGTTCCTCGACTTTCCGCTTGGCTGTATAAAGTCTATCCAAGAAAGCGACCACATCTTCCGTCTTCTCTCCGTTTATCCAGTCCTCCTTTTCGTGATTGGCTGTTTTCTGTCAGAATGAAAGTCCAGGAACGAGTCAAGACTCACCAAGAGATAGTCGCGTTCTCCTGATTTCGCCGACTACGTCGTTTTTCAGCCGTCTAGCGTCCAAAAGCGAAGAGCACCGGTTTATACTGCGAAGGAAAGATTCGAATTGGCGAGCGTCGGTCCGGATTGTTATGGTCTCGGTGGTGGGTAACGCAGAGACCGGTGCAGCGGTCGACATGCGGTGGTGAGGTCTTGGCGACTGAGCCTCGAGCACGTTCCGCACTTTGGTGATGAGTTTTCTGGAAATTGATGAGCGTTTGAGATCGCCTGAACTGAGAGAACACACTGTTCGTGGATTGCAGCACCAGCCTGTAATGGGGTATTAGAGCGTCGTTTAAACCTGTATTCAGCCACGCACCACTTGGTCGATGGCCTTGTTCCAAAAGTCGGGATCCGACACCATTTCCATGACCGGATATAATACTGCGCACGCGACAACCTCGCGCACAACCAACTTCAGGACCTTGCTCTTTCCTTCCTTGTCCGGCAACACGAACGGAAGCGCCTTTTCCACCAGTTGCCTGAGATGCGTTTCCTCCGTCTGCTTGGTGAAAGTAGTAGACAGGTTATCGACCGAGGGATGCAACTTCCCGCCACTCTTGCTTGTGTACCGACTCGCCAGGAGGAGGTCAAGCTCCTCCGACTGAGTCAACCGCCGTTCCAGACCAGCGCCACGGAGAGCGACCTCGGACTGGCGGAACTGCTCGATATGTGCGGTGACCTTTGGGAGGATGCGCTTCACGACAAGCTCCGAGAGGTCGATTGCGGCTGCCCGGTCGAGGATATTCTCGAGCGACTTGTGCAGCACCGCCGATACGGCCACAGGGAACGACGGCGACGTAGAAAGGTCCTTGTACCACACGAGGACAAAGTCCCGCACAATCATAATGAGAATATCATTTATTGCGCCGGAAAGAACGGGTGCGTTGGGGACCAGGGGCGGAAAAGACTGCGGGCTGTCCTGGGACCACTGGGAGCGTATCAAGACCGCCTGCCACGCCGCGGGGCTCGAGAATACAAACGGTTTGGCCGCATATTGGAGATTATTCCGCGCGGCGGGGGCCCTGGCGTCGAGGAGATGGCTCACGAGGACGTTGAGGACCAGGAATGCCACACCAAGGAGCGCGAGGACGAAGGGGGAGATGAGGAGGAGGGTGAAGGGATTGGAGACGATACGGAATATTGTGGGGAGTACGACGGCAAGGACAGCGACGAAGACGACGGTCTGCGCGCTAAATGGCCCGTACTTCATCGACTTGAGATCATCGGGGTGACGGAAAAGTCCCGTTTTGGTCTTCGGCGCCGAGTTCCGAGTTTCGTCGGCCGCTCCTTACTCGTCGTTCCCCCTCATGTCGTCCACGGTACCCCTCAAAGGCCGACCCATATCGACGGCGGAGGGATTCCTGTGTGGCGGGGTTGCAGCATGCATTGCTGTGAGCCGCTGCCGAACCCTGCTCCAAAATTTTGCTAACGATCACAGGTCACCGTGTCCAACCCGGCGGAAGTCGCCAAGACGCGTCTACAGCTTCAAGGCGAACTAGCAAAGTCGGGAACACAAAAGGTGTACAAGAACGCTCTGGATGTACTGTCCAAGACGTACAAAAATGAGGGCATCCGGGGAATGCAGCGGGGGTTGGGTCCTGCGGCACGTCGCACTGTTTTCGTGCGCCTCCTCGTTTGCTGACCGGCCCTCAGTATGCGTACCAAGTGCGTGATGTTTTGGGAATTTCGACCCCACTTGACTCTTGCAGATACTGCTAAACGGCTCCCGACTGGGTATGCACCACGCTCAGTTATCCTGCATCCAATTCAGACTGTATTGCAGGATTCTACGAACCCTTTCGGCGGAACATCAACAAGCTCATCGGCCGGAGACCCGACGAACAGCTGGCCTCGACCGCAGTCATTGCGGGAGCTACGAGTGGAGCAGTCGGAGGTCAGCACCGCGCGAAGTACTCAATCGCGCATTAACCACGCGAATTATAGCCTCGCTGGGCAATCCGCTATTCCTGATCAAAGCTCGGATGCAAGCATACTCCCCCGCTCTCCCAGTGGGCGCGCAACATTACTACAAAAACTCGTTCCATGCGCTGTCCACTATATTTCGCGCCGAGGGTGTGCGTGGCCTCGTTCGGGGAATAGATGCCGCGATCCTGCGGACATCCATGGGCTCTTCGGTGCGCGTGTTTGTCATCTTGGCGCTTCGGGCTCGGCCAACCCGACATAGGTGCAATTACCAAGCTACAACCTCACCAAGAACCTTTTGGTGAGCCGTGATATACTGCCGGCCAACAGCACATGGACGTTCCTGGCAAGTAGTGCCGTGTCTGGTGTGTGTGTTGTGAGTAAAATTTTCGTTCAACCTATGATGTCGCTCTCATATTTTCCAGTGCCTGGTTATGCAACCCGCGGATACCGTACATTTATTTCCTCCAAGTGGTGTTTTCTCATCTCATTTGACGTCGATTTAGGCATTAACGCGCATGTACAACCAACCCACCGTCCTCGGGCCCACCGGTAAAATGGTCGGCACCTTGTACAAAAACCCAATAGATTGCCTGTGGAAGACGGCCAAGGCGGAGGGTGTACGAGGGTGGTACAAGGGTGATTCTCACGCCATCCTCAGTGGTTTCAGTATTCTAATCTCAACGACAGGCTCGACGGCACACTTTTTGCGGATTGCGCCACACACGTTAGTTTGCTGCTTCTTTGGCCCTCCGAATGCTACTGATTGCCCTTCAGTATCATAACGCTCACAGCTAATGACCTTATCATTAATCTATACAAGAGGATACGGGATAATGACGCCTAAATTGTAGTAGACGTCCAATAGAGCGATCCAATCGACTGTTCGGAATTGGTTTGAGACCTGTGAGTGATTCGAAATGGACGGTTCTCCACTTGAAGCGTACTACACATTTCAACGGTTTCGACCGCCTTCCGGTACCGGCCTTGCTTTACGTGCAAACTCCAGGGTTGAGCTACCGCAGCACGATCTAGATGTGTCCGTCAAGTCAACCGAGGTTTGAACTGCAATTTCATGGGTAATTTCAATGTGCTCCGCAGCTTTCAAGGCGACACCAGACACCATACCACGTACATTAATTAGGTTCAAAGGCGCTCTACATCCTCAGATTGGTCGAACAGAGGTTTGAACTGCAATTCCATGAATGTGCTTCGCAGCTTTCAAGGCGAAACCAGACCACGTATATTAGGGACCAGGTTCAAAGGCGCTCTACATCCTCAGATTGGTCGAGGTCCATCCTCATTTCGGGCATTTTGAGGATGTTCAAGATCATGAAGATAGTGCTACTTCCAATCTTTCTGGTCCCTCCAACGTAATTCTGTACGAAATTGATCAATCGCGTGTCTTACGCGTTCCTGCAATATTCGACTTGCGAAGCCAGTCAATGAAAATATTTCCTCCACCTCGTACCACTTGTATGTTGTGCGTCTAGGGTATAGGCTTCAACTTACTCCCGCTTCGATTGGGTTTAATCCTGGGGTCCGAAGGTCAGTGGCCACCAAGCCTGGCTCAAGTTCACATCCCGAGTTGATGTTGTCGTCGCCAATTAGTTCAATCATTTATCGACAACTTGGTATCATAATGTGCGTGCAAAAGGGACAAGGGTGTTAGGGAGCGAGCCGGAGCTGACCGCAGGTCAGCGACGGCTCGCGACCCACCACGTCTTGTAAGACTTGCTCCGTGGAAGGGTGAATTCTTCAACCGTCCGCCCGAGCCGCTGCCGTCGGCAGCGGCTGGCGCCTTGTGCCACTTCCCAAAGTAGGCAGAGAAAATCGCTGTGACAGGTTGACAGTTCATTTCAGTCTTTCGAAGGTGTCCGGAGGACACCGAAGGCCAAGAGGCCCGATCGTGGTTGCCCAATTGGGCCAAGTCGGCCTATCGTCCCAAAAAGGAAGGTTCGCCCAATTGGCTTGATTTGACAAAAACATGCTACCCAGCAACAAAAGATGACCTCTGCCCGGATCGAACGGACGACCTTCTGGAACCTCGCAGATCGCTGGAATCAGAAACTCTACCACTGAGCCAAGAGGTCCTTGTGTCTTTCCTTCGAGACAACCTGACCATCTCCAAGCAACACACCAGCAGCTACCAGCAGCTTCTGCTGAGGTCCCTGCTGCTTTCTTTCAAGACAACTCGACCATCTACAAGTAACACACCAGCAGCTTCTGTCTCCGGAAACTCTACCACTGAGCCAAGAGGTCTGTGCTGCTTTCTTTCAAGACAAGCCGACCATCTCAAATCGAGAAAATTGTGCTAAGTCATTTTCATTAAATTTATCGTTTAGGCACAGAGCATTCGCCGTCATTGAACACAAGAGTGAGGTTCCCTTCAAGCTCAGTGGTGTACTTTGTACGGGGTGAGATAAAAATACCGAGCAGCTGTAACTTGGCTCCGTGGGTTGGGTTCAAGTACTAGTCACATTTCTTCAGCCTTAGGCTGGTGTACAAACTGTAGGATATTTTCTCACAACGACCGTGGGCTCTGACTCAATGCGAGAAATTTTTGTCGGTTGTCTTTGTTCGTTCGACGGCAGGATTCGGCGAGACTGTTTGCGTGTGATTGTCATCGCCTTCCATCAGTCTTGTACGCATCGACATTCCTATCGGTGCAGATAATATCACCACCACCAACACCATCACCATCGTCGGGGTACAGCAGCAGCTTCACATGAATCCCTCGAATACGCCTCGACATCCTCATCATTTTCCAAATCGACCGCCAGCCCCCTTCCGCTGTCCAGATCCAAGGGACAGAGGTGCCTGCGCTAGGTTTCGATTAGCTCGCAAGCGACATTCCCCGGCCGTCTCATCGCCTCCTGTAGCGGCTTCCGGCAGTGCAGCGTTATGGCGGGAACTCGTCCTGATAAGACGAGATTTCAACGACCTCTCCGCTGTTCTCCTCAAGCAGAGTCAAGTGGTCACTGAGCTTCTACAATTGCATGCTCAACCATTTGTGCTCTCTTCGCTCCCTGTGCAGGTTGCCCCGACGCCAACCGTTCGCGACACATCCCTTGCTCCACAGCCGCGGTCCGGACTCGTCATCGATGACGACATGGCGGGCAATCGCGCCTCGACCGTCTCCGTTGTGCATCCCGAGACTGTCCCTGTTGCGGTCTCAACCCCTCCCCATCCTTCATCGATTTCCAGCCCCGGGGTAGCAGACTCGCGCCAGCTGTCTGCTGTTTCAGCCGAGCCCCAACCCCCAACGCGCCGTAATAAAGCTGATGAAGCTCTTCCCAAGCTTCGAGGGATGTTCAATCGGAAAAGGTGATTTGAATGTCTATTACTCGCGGTTCACGATTCCTGTTGCTCCATTTATTCCCCACCACCACCACAGTTTACGACGAGTTAGCGCGGTAGATTTGTTTATACTTATTTACCGGAGTCTCATTGAGACGGAGCTGACCAATAAAATCGTATTCTCGTATTCTTGACTTTGAGCCCCACGACTTTGAGACGCACGTGAGCGGCATATCGGCCAGATCACAGTATTTTGAAGCTCCGACATCTTCATTGTTCTCTGGCCCACTCTCCTTCGTACCACCACCATGCCCCTTCTTCGGTGCCCGCCTCTCGCCGTCCTCACCCCCTCCCTCCCCGGCACCCTACACACTTCTCGTGGCGCCCTGGTCGCCTCCTCCTCATTGCCCTGCTTGTCGACCCGGCGTCCGGAATCCAGAGACGTGGATTAGGGCGGTGGCATAGCGCGGGGCCAGCAGGAATCGATCGTCCTATGGATGGGGCGGATGTTGGCCCCACGGCGGGCGGCGTACAACATCTTGTTAGCGCGCTTGTGAGTCTCCTCAAGCTCTTGGTCTTGGCCATAATGATTCGCATTACATTCGGATATCCGGGGGCGGGGTACGCAATTACGCGTCATTCATGCGGGCACGACAGCATTTTACCATCCCTTACCTCTAGGCATTTGACTGTAGTCCTGACGCGTCGAGATATCCAGTGACCAGTCTGCGCGTCTTGAATTGTTTTTGGAGTCTATTAAACTAGTATTTGAATGCACAAGTTGCCTTGAACCACCCCTTCCCTTGCCTTAAAATAATTCCCCAAGTCTAGTCTGCCCTCTCGAATTGAATCTATCATCATATGCCACCAGGACTTGTATTTTCTGTGCGGTTGCGGAGATTTAATCGCCTTGCACAGTGCCGAGCCTTTGCCGGTCAAGGCCGAGCGGCAACGTCACGTGGAGTCAAAGTCGTGGGGCTCAAAGTACGAAACTCCTTCCATCCTTCGTTGCTTTCTCCCCTCATCGACGCCGGGAAGGTCTTGTTTCCACTTCAATCTCCTTTACCTGCGCTCTGAGTCCTTCGAGATTCAAGCTTTCGTCAAATGCTCCTGTCCCCTCCCAATCCAGTGTGTCTCGAGAACGGGATTTATACAAGCTTCAACGACCAGTCAACGATGTTGAGGGGGTGGAGTTGGGGCATCGATGCCTGCGGCGAGCATAGGTGAAGCACCGCGAGCTGCTTTAACGCGACAGTTCTGATTCTCATACCAAGTTGCACCGACGGACTGTCTTCTCCTTGCCCGAATTTATTACTGACGTGATTCGCTCGAAGCAAACCCTGAACTGCATTCCTCGCTGACCATATGAATGGACACCTCGCTCTTCCTAAAGGTCATTCAGCCTTCTGTGCTCACATTCTGGAACAGGGACCTCCGCATGTAGTATCTCCAGTCGGCGCTGCAATTTTCACCCGTACTGGAAAGTTTGTTTCAAACAGGTTTCGGATGCAGTTACCGCTCTGGACGTTAACAGCTATAAGTGCCGAGCAGTCTACACGGACTTCTCGACCTGCACCTCTCGCGGTCTCTGCAGTGATCGTCCTCGTAACAAAGTCCCGGGCGAGCCAGCAGGTGGTATTTGCTGCTCACACATCCGCCTGTCCATCCACCTGTCAATCTATGCAGCTTAGGCGTAAAAGTCGGATGGGAATCTGAATCACTTCGCGAAATTTGACCTCCGCTGGCATAAATCAACCATCGTTGTGTTACGGAGCCAGGAGCACTGTATTTTGGTACAAAGCGCCACCCAATTATCCAGAGACTCTATTCTACGCTTTCTCATATTGGATGTGATCTTCTCCAACCAAAACCTGAATCGAGGAGTGGTCCAAAAAATTGGGCTCGTCGGCCGTCACCGTCTCGTAAAAGTTCAGGTTCAGTTCAATTCGCATTCGCCGAAAACACTTACCTGACGATACTCTTCGTCCTTCAACACTTCAATGAGATCGTCCAGGTGCTCCACGATGAATTCGGCAGCCGCATCAAAATCCGCCATGGGGAAACCAGCCGTAGCCAACTGGTTCGACTCAGGTTTGAGGATATGGAACTACGCGAGAATATTGAGTTGAGTACATCCACCTGGATGATTCGTTACCTGGTTGTAACGAATCACTTTCTCTTGGACTTTTTTCACATTAGAGAAAATGGCAACGTGCTTGGTCGTCCTGCGGTAATAGATTCGAGATCTTACCCGAATCTCGACTGCGGTACGCACCAATGGTGCAGAAACTGCTCACGGGTGAGATCTGCACGGCGTCGAATGAGTACAGTGACACGGATGGGCATTGGTAGTGAAGCGGGGGAAGACGTGGCGAAAGGAACAGCTTCTACTTGTGGTGTTGGGCCTAGCCGCGGGCGCCGGCGTTCCGCAGTGGCTGTGCTCGGCACTGGGTTTAATCAAATTTTGATGGTACACAGTGTACGCCGTCCTGGGCTGTATCTTTACAGCCAGGCTAGATAATAAAATTATGTCTTAACAAAATGTAGTGCTGGTGGAATAGAGAACATTTGTCTCCTAACCTTGTCCAAATATGCCTTCTGTCGTTCACAAAACTGTTTGCCATATAGTGGGTGATTTGGCGGGGAAATCAGATGAATCCCCTCCATCTCGGCGGAGAGGTCGAAATCTGGGAAACTGTCTTAACAATCCCTAGAAATATCTGTTGCAAGGAGAACTGTGTCCTCAGATTGGGAATTATCCAAATAGAACGACAGCAAAACTGTAAATGGACGTACCTAGGTGAGTTCAATGGAAACTCACCGTGGTCCTAGAGGGGCCAAGGGGAGAAACACTAAACAGAAACAAGCCGAGAGATTTTGGACCGTTGTGTATTGAAGTAGTGCTCGAGCGGGATACAGAGGTGGAGGTAGGAAGCAAGAAGATAAGTGACGTGACGGTAACGGCGCGTAATTATGTAAGTAAATCCGTAGCGGGTTTACACTCCTCCCCTCCACGAAGAGAAGTGTATGGTTAGAAGAGTATGAGTAGAGAAAAGAAGGAAAAGAAGTAATCAAAAAAAAAATACCCACGAAAATCAGGCGTCCCGACGTGCCAGCCACCGGTCGAGCGCGGCGTTGTCTGCTAAGTGCCGTCCCGGCAGCCAGCGATCACCCTCAGGACCGTACCCCGTGAATCGGACAAGGTATTGAAAGCCCTTCCCACGTTTCCGTTGGTCAATTATATCTTGAACCTCCCATTCTTCCTCGCCGTTGACGAGGATGGGCGGTGGTTCATCGTTCTTGCGTGAAGGAAATTTGTCGTTGTCGTTTTCGACGTAAGGTTCGATTTGAGAGGCATGAAAGACGGGGAATATGTTTGGTTGGTCGGGAATGTCGAGTTTATAAGTTGAAAATTCCGGGTGAGCCTCGATGATTGTGTATGGACCGTCTGATCTGGGCATGAATTTAGCGACGCGCAAGTCACCTTTCTGCTTGTACTTCGACCGACGGTTCTTGGTTGAAAGTTTAACGCGGTCCCCAACGTTGAGAAGGTGCTCGGGACGCCGGTCACGGTTGGCCTGTTCGGCCTGGGAGATCTTCGCGGCGAGGAGGTTGTCCTGAGCTTCGGATACATCATTCGTGAGGCACTCGATAATCTCGCTCGCGAGTTTCGTTTCTGAGGGCATGTCGGAGGATGGAGGCACGATGAGTGGGGGCATTATACGTGGGGAGCGGCCCATGCGGAGTTGAAAACCGGAAAAGCCGGTAGAGGCGTTCGTTGTATTCATCATGTCGAAACGGACACGAGGTAGAGCGCGGACCCATCCCTTTTGGTTACGTGTAACGTGGTACCTGAGCGCCTGGTTGACGGTTTTATTCGTTCTTTCGCTGGCGCCGTCTGTTTCAGGGTGGAACGCGGTCGACATCTTTAGCTTTACGCCGGTGAGCTTGTGCAAAGATTTCCAGAAGGTCAATACGAATAATTTGTCGCGGTCGGAGACGATGTCAAGAGGGAGCCCGTTCTCGCAGTACCAATGGTTGAAGAACAGAACTGCGAGCTCGGGCGCGGTTATCTTTGTTGTGGTTGGGATGATTTGAATGTCGGATCCTAAACGGCAAGTGAAGGTAACGATACAATTGAAGCCTTGGTCAACTGGGAGAGGGCCGATGAAGTCAATGGCGACTGAGTCGCCGCGCTCGTCAGGGATTGGAAGAGGGTGCAAGGGGCCAGCCTTTTTCTTTGCAGTTCGAGCTTTATTTCTTTGACAGTCGGGGCAGCCTGGGATATATGAATTTTCAAGGTCAGTGCGCATATTGGGCCAGTAGTATGCGTCGCGGAGGGGCTTGTACGACTTATCGAAGCCAAAATGGCCCAAGTTATCGTGTGCCAGTTGGAATAGTGTTTCGCGCAGGTTATTTTCGCGGGGAATGACCAGACGGTCGCCAATGAACCACAGGCCGTCGCGCTTTACCATGCCAGGCATGCCCTGCGAAGCAGAATCGAGCTTCTGGCACCACGGGTCTTTCGCGTATCCGTCACGGATGGAGTTTAGGATCTTCACGTCGGTCGAGATTTTCAACACGGAGGCAATTGGCAGGTGAGATTTTGGTTCCGTCTTTTTGATCCGTGTCAATGCCAAACATCGAGCGGTGAAAAATGGTGAGTCGGGTTTGAAACGGACCACCGACGCGATTGTCCGACCGTCGTCGTCAGAGTCCCATGGAGATTCGGGAGCCGCGGCCTCCGCACCCAATGGGTCGTCAAACTCCGTCCGGGACAATGCGTCCGCAACCGCGTTGTCCTCCCCTTTCACATAGATGATTTTGCAATCGTATTGCGACAGGAATTCCATCCAACAGGCTTGTCGGCGCGACAAGTCTTTCTGGGTGTTGAAGCTTTCAAGGGTGCGATGGTCGGTGTAGATGAAAAAGTGTGAGCCTAACAGATCCACGCGCCAGCGTTGAAGTGCTCGAATAATTGCCAGCATTTCCTTTTCGTGTACAGGATAATTCAACTCGGCGCCCTTGAATGACATCGAATCGAAGGCCACCGGACGCGCGGTCTCCCAGGTTGGGCCAAACGATATAATACCGCCGGATCGTCTGTCACTCGCATCGGTGGTGACATAGATGTTGTTCTCGCCGGGGTTTTCGTGGTCGATGGTCGTGACACAGTCCGCGCCAACGACAACCTCTTTAATCGTGTCGAAGGCCTTTTGATGCTCCGATGACCAAGGTGGGAAGTTTTTGTCGCATTCCTTCGTCGTTAATTTCTCCAAGACACCCGTGTGTGTCGCGAGCCTCGGGAGGAGGAAGGCGAGGTAACGCACAAGGCCCAGGAAGGCGCGAACATTCGTGGATGATTTCGGTTGGGGCCAGTTGACAATGCGTTCAACTTTCTTGGGATCTGCCTCAACGCCCCGCGCCGAGATGCGATGTCCGAGGAAATCGATTTCGTATTGAAAAAGTTTGGTTTTGGAAGGATTGCAGTACAGCGATGCTTTCTTCAAGGCGTCGAAAACTTTCCGTAAGTGTTCTTCGTGTTCTTCCGCATTTTGCGACCAGATCACGATATCGTCGAGGTATACATGGCAGATTTTACCAATGAGATCTCGTAGGGCAGCCGTAACGCGACGTTGTTGGACGGCGGGTGCGTTTCTTAACCCTTGAGGCATCACTAACCACTCGTATAGACCGAGGGGGGTGTTCACCGCTGTGTATTTGATTGAATCCGGATGCATCCTCGGAGCCGTAGCTGTAATATAAAGTCTAAATGCTATGGGTGTAGCCATCGCGCGGTGTTGTCTTCCTGCATGGACCCAGCCAGGCCTTGGCTACATGCCATCAACCGGTCTTTTTCCTACCCGTGCGCCCCTACCGGCGCCACACAGCCGTGGCGTGTGCCGTCGGGTATTTTCAGCTGCCGCGACCCTCGCTTAGATCATATTCGGCTGCTCATATTCGGCTTATTCCGCATATTTATTCGGACGCGCCCGGGATACCCATTTCTCTCATCCCATGCCTGGCCAACCCTCCTCTCACTACATTCTTCCAAAGCCTTCTTGCTCTTCCTCGAAATAATAATGTGTCCAAAAAAAAAAAAAAAAAATCTGCTCTCTCCCCAAAGTTCCGAAGTCCACTTTCCCACGGCGTAGTTCAACTGGACTATATTTTCGCCGAGACACTCCATAAACTCAGATATTGTTTCTTTCGCTCCTTTATCCACTCCCATTGTCCAACGCAACCGTTCCAAAAGCAGTCGCAGTATCAATTCAGTGTCGTCGTCACATTCGTAAATTAAATTAAGGTCCACCGGGAGCTTCCGCCTGCAGCAGCCCGCCCACCATCCACTTTGTATCCGTCACCGCCAGGGCCCACGACTCCCGGTCCTCCTGCTCACCCTTCTTCTCCCGCAACTCTAAACCCCACCAGTATAACGTCGCCACCACGGTCAGGAGGCCGTTCTGGCCGGGGTGTCGCAACGTCACCCAATTCTCCTTCTTGTTCGACGGGTACGTACTCCGACCAAACCGGCCAGGCCTTCCGGCGTCTTTCTCCCGCCATCCGGGCTGCAGCTTTCCCCACCAAATCCACCAATCGCGCTCAAAAACCGCGAGCGACTTGATTTCGACGCCCGTCCCAGTCTCCCCCTTCTTCTTCCTACCCCCGCGCGCCTTGGCTATCCAGCCTGCCACCTCCGCCGGTCGACCGTCCTTCCCAATGCCTCGCCCCCCCACCTCCCACTGGTATGTCGCCTCCAGTGCCAGCCAAAGTCTCAACAGCGCATTGTAGCTATCCCCGAGGTTCTTCCCCGTCACCTCCCCGTAGACCTTCTTCACCCAATCCGCTGCATCCGCCGGACACGGCGGGATGGCGTCGTCGTCGTGCAACATCCCTCCGCGTCCGATTAACGCCGCTGCTGTCGCCGACAAAGGTGGAACCCCCCCTTCCCCCTCCACCTGCTCACCGCGAACAGGAGGAGGAGGAGGCGGAGGAGGCGGCGGGGGAGGAGGCGGCGGGGGAGGAGGAGGAGGAGGCGGCGGCGGCGGCGCGGACCCAGCGGGATTAGACGGCGGCGGCGGCATGTTGACGTCTTGCCCTATTAAAACTGATTATTAGTACCAACTCCCTGCATGCACTCGCTTCACCTTACCTTGCGCTGACCCGCTTCCCTCTCCTGACCCACTTCCCTCTCCTTCCTGCAGGCGCCCGGAGCGGCGCGGCTCCCCCACCGCTGCTGAAGCCGCCCCCGCCTTCTTCTTCGGCCTGGGTCTCGGTCTCCCCTGCTGTTCTCCCGCCTTCGGACCACGCACTGGGATATGCGCGTCGGGGTTTTTTGCTGCATACTCCCGGTTCATCTCGTCCAAGAGGGCCGCATTGCGCGCGATGTTTGCAGCGCGCTGCTGCTCGTAGGTCAGCTCCCGCTCGACCTGTGGCGCCACTGGTGCTGGCCCTGCAGTCCGCGCACGCTTCCCTCTCGAACCCTCGCCCTCGCCCTCGTCTGTCCGCGACTTCCTCTTCCCTCCCCCCTTCTTCGCCTGCACCTTCGCTTTTTCTTTCCCCTTCGCCGTGCTCGCGCTTGTGCCCTTCCCCTTCCCCTTCACCTCCTTCTTCCTTGCCGCCCTCATGCGCTTAACCTCCTCCTCGACCTCCGTGTTGACGTCACTATCCGAGTCCGAGTCGCTGCTCGATGACTCCTCTGAGGACGACGACCCCCCATCCCAGTCGCCGCGCTCATCGGATGGGATTGTGTATCGTGCGCCCGCCAACTCCTTGCCCCCGTCGTCGTCCTGTCGCAGCGCAGCCTCTGCGCACTCCGCCGGACCTACATACATGACATGATCAGCTTCAGAACACACAATAAGAATAAGTAAAACTTTGCACTCACTGTACGCCGTCCGCAGAAATTCCCGCATGAAGTCCAGTACCTCTCTATTGAACCGCGGCTGAGCCCAGTGCGGAAAATGGCATGCCCCTGGGCCCTTGTTCCGCCCGTGCCCGACCCTAAGTGCCGACCTCTAGTCAACGACAAAAATAAAAGACGCAAAATCCAGCATACGTACGTTAGCGTTCGAAGTTCTCCTCCAAATTCTGGCACAGGTCCACCAAACACGGCGAACGACACCAGCCCTGTATAATCCGCGACGCCCTGCAGGATTTTTGACATGAAGGGCCCCAACGTGTCGATACATCTACCAGATTTCGTCAGTACTCTACCTTCCTCGCACCTAGACTTAATTAACACGTACTTTTGGCGGTCCTCTGGCGCTTTCGAAGGCCCTCTCTTTATAGCAGTTTGGTACGCCTCGCGCGCCGCTTGCGCCTCCTCCTTCGCCCGCTTTCGTAGCCCCTCCTGCTCACTTTCAGACAGCTCCTGGAAAAGCTCACGCGCAACTTGCGCGCGGAAAGGCGCGCCGGGGGACTTCTGCATCCGCATTGTTCCGTCGGGCTCCAAGGCTGTTGCTGCCCAGCGCGCCGCGACGACGGGCGCGATGTCGGTGTCATACGACTCATGCATATATTGTTGAAACGCCTGTCGCGCCTTCGGCGGAGTCTGAACGCCTGCTAATTTCGCCAACAAGATTGCCATTGGGTCCTTACTCCGGTCCATCTTGCTGCTCGGTCCCTGCAGCCGACGTGCTCGATATTTCAGCCAACGTCCAATGCGCTGTATAGAGAGGAGAAGAGTTAAGTCACGGGCCGCACCCACACGATCAAAACAAATTCCCAGACTTACAGCATCTAAAGTCTCGATCCGCAGTCGCTTCGCCTCCAACTCGTCCCCTTCCAACTCCTCTCTTGTGGGGACGGCGAATCGGTCCCACTCAGGCAGAGGTTCCTCGGGCTCATCGGCGTCGTCGAGTCTCCACGGGATCTTGGCGTGAAACTCTCTGCAGACCTCGTCGACGTAGTCCCGTTCTGCCCGCCATCCACGTTGCAGCGCGTCCGTATAGGCAGGAATGTGAGGGCGTAGCACAGACTCCCGCGCGCCCTCAGCCCACATCTTCAAATTACGCCGGTCCTTCTTCGCGATACGCGTCCAGTTGCGCTTGCGTTTACCAGTCGGTCGCGGTGTTCCAATCTCAACTTCGTCGTCCGCCATTTTACTAGTTGGCCCCGATCCTAGAGGCACAACTATGTTATTCAACCTCTCATAAAGTGCAAGGGGCGCGCTCACTGTTTCGTTTCGGATTTCGTTTTTTGCGGGCCCAGTGATGGAAGTTGCCCAAGAAGGATTGCGATTTTTCGTCCCACCCAAACGCGTCACCCCAAATCAGCGCCATCTGTGTGTCACGCCCGGCCCCCTGGTTTCTGCCTGTATCCGTATCCGTCTCGCGTCCATAAAACCCGTGCCCTCGCCTTCGCGTCTCTTACCAAAATCTCCCATGTCCCGCTCTGCTCCCCAGTCCGCCCTTGCCCCTCAAGCCTCCGCTCAGGCCCTTCCAAGTAAGTCTCTCCCTTCCCCTCCTCCTTCCCATTTCTCTACGTGCTGACCACCTCCTGTAGTTCCAGTCGGCGGTGTTATGCTACTCATGCCCATGCTCGCGTTCTGCCCTGTCGCGCTCGCGACCTCTGCCTTCCTCCCCGCCGCGCTCGCGCCTCCCCCCGCTCCCCCTGCGCCCGCCCCCAAGGAGAAACCCACCCCCCCCGACGTCAAGCCCGTTGTTGATGCCAAGCCCGTCATCGGCGCCGGACTCCCGCCCGCCCTTGTTTCCCTTCTCCGTGGCGCTGACGGCCCCTTCCTTGCCAACGAGGTATTCCATGCCGCCCCCGCCGAACCCCTCGAAGCCGTCGACGAGGAGGAGCCGGCCTCCGAGTGGTACGCCATCACCCGCGGGCGTTTCGTCGGTGTCGTTGATCAGTAGTAAGTCCCTCCTCCTCACCCTCTTATCTTCATCTAATCCTCCGCGTCTCAGCGCGTTGACCGACGTGGCAATCAGCGGCGTCGGCCACAGCGCCCGCAAGGGTTATAGCACCCAGGGCGAGGCCCTTCGCGCTTTCAATCGCGTGTTGACTTGGGGCGGAGTTCAGGTTGTTTGAATCCTTCTTTGGTGCCGGAGACGCAGTACATCGTAGCTCTCATTAGTTCTAAATGTTAATGCAAAAAGTTCTCCTCCCTCTCCAACGACGCAAGTCAAACCCCTGCAAGAAAAAAAAATGGCAGTAAAAAGATAATGATAATAAATCAACCAATTGCACCCGCTATCCGATCCTCGGCGGCCCCAGCCCCGTGTTGGCTACAGCCTTTGACCCCATGCGGCTGCGTCCGCCAATCTCCTTCTCTCCTTCTCTCATGTGCGGTTTGTTCTCGCTTCCTCCCATATCCCCGCCGTCCGCCCGTGTAGGCTGCAGCCTCTCAGACTCCCGCTCACCCCTTCAGCCTCCCTCCTACCTCGCTTGACCCGTCTTTCACTCCACACGCACCACCTGCCTCCATCCTTTGCCCCCAAACGCAACCTCGACAACGCTCTTCTACCCCTCATCCTCGGTCCTTTTACAGTTACATCTCTCTCACGCAGGCCGACGACGAACTCGGTTTCAATCAACACCCGACACGAACTCCACCTGATCCTTTGCTGATCCCACCCACGAACTCGCGCCCAAAAGTTATCCGCATTCCACTGGCCCAGAACAGCCTAACCCATACGCTGCACTGGCCCAGAACAGCCTAACCCATACGCTCGCCCCCCCTCGGCCCCTCCCTTAGTGTCGCACCCGCATCTCCCAGTTCCTCCGATGCGCATGCCCGACTCTCACCCCCCTGCAAAGGTCACCCTTCCTGCCGCGCCCCAGCACCTCACCGTTGCGGAGATCGCAGTCCTCATGGCCCCCGAAAATCACCCGCGCCCCCTGAACGCCAACGAACTCGAGCACCTCGTTGGGCACCTCAGCGATGCCGACATGGACGAGCTTATCGACATCCTCGGCCTCAGCGACATTGCTGAGCAGCTTCCCCCCATCCTCACCAAAGTTATCAAGGCGGCGCAGCGGCACATGCAGCTCCATGACGCCCCCGAGCTCGACGACGATATCGACACCTTGATTCGCAATTTCGATGAGCTATCCTACCACTGTGAGTTCATTTGGAATACTGCGTTCTCCCGCGCCTCCAACTCATTTTGCACTCCGCAGCGACGTTTCCTTCGCCGCCGAGTCTCTCCACACTCTCTGCCACGGCGGATCTGCAGCCCAGTTCCCCGTGGTCGAGCACCCCCACCACTGCCACCCCTCCTCGCGCCTCTCCTCCCCACCCGTCTTTGTCCCACACCCCCCAGACCCCCGGCGGGCGCAGAGCCGCCTACGACGTCGACTCGCCGTCCAAAACGGGCAAGACTGTGTCCTGGCTCGAGGCCGGAGCATTGACGCTCCAAGTCCGCGGCGCCGCCGCCGCCGGGTCAGGCGTTAAGCGTCGCAAGACCCGCACGGGGCCGCATCCAGCTTACGGCGTGTTTTATGGCGGCAAGGTTGGAGTGTTCGAGCGCTGGGTGGATGTCAATCGCAGTATCACCGGCCACGGCGCCGCCATTCACTGCGGCTTCCCGAGCGTCGCCAGCGCTCATGCCGCCCTCTCCTATGCACGAGCCCAGGGCTGGACGGGAGATTCCACCGTCAGCGCCGCCGCAGAACCTGTTGCCGCAAGGCCTTACGCCAAGAACCCTCTCAACGACGGGGCTGACGGCGTCTGGTATGCTGTATGCCGTGGCGTCGTCCCCGGCGTCTATCGTTCCTGGCTCGAGTGCGCCCTCAACACGGTCGGCATCCGCGGCAATCTATCCTGCTCATTTGGGACCCAGGGCGAGGCTGAGGCTGCCTATGCTGCAGCCCTTACAGCGGGCTACGTACGCGTCATCCGCCGCGAGGTGTCCCTCTAATCCCCAGTCGTAGCTTATGCCCCCACCGTAGCTTATGCCCCCGCCGTATATATCTCTCGTATCCTGTCTACTGTGTTCTATCTACTGTGTTCTCTTGAATGCGATGTTTGTCTCGTTCACCCCCACCCAAATCCCGCAGCGCGAAACGTCCCATTCAGCCTCACAGCTCTCATATGTATGCATGACGAACTCCATCCCACCCTTTGCCATTTGCTCCCTGCCTGCCCTCTTGTGAAACTCGCGTGGGACGTATTCAGCTTATTCCCGGCTCCGCCTGCGGTTTCTCCAGACGGCTCCTGGACCGAGACGCTCGACCCCGCCAATCCCATGACGAACTCCAGCGCTTTTGTCACGTCCTCACACCTGTCACACACAACGTCGACGGCCTTTCCTCCTCTTCCTTCCACATCCGCCATCCTATTAACCCTCACAGAAGCTCTATACCCTGTCTGCTTGCCTCTCGTTCAGAAACCGCGTCGCCTAGGCTCCTCTGCGTTCTGAAATAGCAAAACGATTACGAACTCCGACTCACCTACACTTTATTCTACTGGTATACCACTTCCACTCTCTGAACTGGTTTTAATCTTCAAATAAATATTACAGTGAACCCTACAATCCGACTTTTCCTCCTCACCCTTATATTTCTCAACCCCCACGCCCATTTGCGCAGTCTCAGACGTTTCGAAACCTGGCCACATCGACCTCCTTCGTCGCAGTCTTTCGTGCTCGCGGTGACGAACTCCACCCTTAATTAACACCGCCACCTCGCATTCTCTTTCTCTCCGCCCCCATGTCCAATCGCAAGAGCAAGATCAGCCAGGAGGAGCTGTTGGAGCGCCGTGCCCAAGCGGCCTGGGAGTATCGACAACGGTGGGTCACAATCCGCCTTCGCGCAAAGCCTCCACTCAGCCCCATTGCGCAGGAATCGTGAAGCGGTCAATGCAAAGGCAAGGATACGCATGCGCCGGTGAGTCCACACTCACCGTGCCTCGCCCCACGACCCATCTCATATCCGACTCAGCAAACGCGAGGCCCTGCAATCCGCACCGAGCGCAGTGCAGCTCGAGCATACCGTCAAGGCGGCGCAGTATAGACGCAAATACCTCGAGTGCGTCCCCCCTCGCATCCTCCTCCTCACCCTCCCCACTTATTTCCCTGCCGCGCGTAGACGCCAGGCCAGCACTCTCAGCTCACGCAAACTCGAAGGCGCACCCCCCAAGAAGAAACTCACCTCTCCAACGAAAGCCACTGCCGTTAAGACTCCGGTGAAGACCGCGGCCGGGGGCACGACACACAAACAGCTGCCTGGGGCCGGGCGTTCCCCTCCTGCGCCGTGCACCCCGCCTCGCTGCACCTCCCCGACCCGCCCGGCGCGCCCGCGCGAGCGCTTGCCTATGCATAAGTTCCATGCCATGCATGACCCCGCCTCGCCCACACCTCGCTCCTTACGCGACATCGCAGACAGTGCGAGCGACTCGGAAGAAGAAGTCAATTGGGACGCGGATGACGAGGACGAAGGGAACGAGGAGGAGGAGGAGGACGAGCCCGCCGCCCAAGGTCGCAGCGCTGGCCCCCAATTCGGGCCTGAGCTTGGACCCGTACTCGACCCGAGCGGGCTGCCGGAATATCGACCCCTTCCTGGGCAGCGGACTTACTGGAGGGAGGGCCGCCGCTATTGGCATTAAACAATGATTACTTATTCATTAACAATGAATATTTATCTCTTTTGCTTCGCTGAGCCCGGCGTTCTCAAGCCAAGTCCTCAAATCGACTGTGATGGAAGCAAAATCAAATTGCAACAACAGAGAAGCGTGCTACAATTGCTACCATTAAGAACGAAGTAGGAAACAAAGAGGAAGGGTTACTGTGTAGTAGATGAAAGAAGGCGTTAACGAAGTGTCAGGTGTAAGGTGTGAGGGTATGGAAGAGGGGGGGGGGAGTTTGGTGTTGGTGTAGGAGTAGCAGCATGAAACGCAAGGCACCCAACGCTACTTTTTCGACGCCCGAAGCTTTTTCTTGGGAGCTGGGCCCCAGCACGCCTCCGCAGGGTCATAGGTACCCACGAAGGGCACGGTGACCTCGCTATCCGGCAGCTCCTCTCCCAACGGAAACTGGTCCAATGCTGTGGCAAGCGCCGCAGCGACTGCCTCCTCGCGCGCCTGATGTTCTGGGCGAGTGGCGTGGACAGCAAAGTCGAGGTCGGTCCGTTTGCCGTTGCGGAACCACCGAAATATTCCCGCCGCGGCCCATTGCAACACGGAGTACCGGGTTTCGTGCGAGCGTACCTTGACGAAGGAGTATCGGAGGAGGGCAGAGGGGATGAGAATAGTCGCGCCGGGTGGAAAGCAAATAACGAGCCCCAAGTCCCAAACGATAAGGTGGCCGCCGTGGAGGGGGTTATAGTTGCCGAGAGCGGTGAGGAGGCTCCAGGTGTTGGCTTGGTGCTGATCGGGCGTCCCTGGCACCGGCTGGCAATGGTGCGCACCGCCCAATTCCACCGTGATTGCGGAATACAGGCTGGCGTCAGACGGGTACAGCGCGGTAGGGTCACGCGAGAGAACGGCTCGCTTCTGGGCGTCCAGAGTTGCTGCGGCGGCGGGACAATATACCTCGAGCAGACCTGCGTCGTCACAATGAGTCACGTTCTTAGCTGGTCACAAGCGCGCTCACGATTCCCATAGCCGATGAGACGCTTCATCGCCAGCGTCGAGAACATCTGGAAGAAGATGAGCATGTTCAAGATGCCGCCATACGCCGCGCGATTCGTAGTGCCCTGGACGCAACACAAGCACGATTAGGGAAGCACAAAGGCGGGCAAGATGCAACACTGACCTCAATGTTGAATGTGGAACCAATCCCCCCCGACAGGACTGAAGGTACTTCACTGGCTTGGTCTTGCTGACTGCGGTGGATGCTCCTCAGTGCGTCGTCGCACTGGGCAGTGGCTGGCTCCACAACTGTATCCTTCCAACGTTGCAGAGGTGGTTTGCCCCCGAGGAATAGAACGAGACTGCCGTCACGCCCAACGACGGCGCGGGCGTACCTGCAAACGGTGGATATAAGCAAGAGAGATACGACGCCGCACTGGATTAAATACACACGCTGCGGACCAAGGGACAAGACGCAAACGGAACCGTGAGTTATGGCCGGTGACCTCGTGGAGGGCGTAGTCGCGGTCCTCGATGACGCCTGCGTTCATCCGTTTGCCTGAGGCTACACGGACAGCTGCGCGGCGGGAGGCGGCACCTATGAGCGCGCGTGGCTGCCACGCGGCCAGGATGCGCGTTTCAAGTTGACGGTGACGCTCCTCGCGTTGGGCAGCGACGATAGCCGCCTCGCGAGCGCGGTCCCTGGGGGGGAGCGTCCGCATGACACGGTGACCGGGAGGCGACGGCTGCGGCGGAGGAGGAGCTGGAGCGAGTATCTCGTCGGGGGCGGGATCCTCGGGGAATGGGCGAGCACGCTCGCGTAGGTCGAACTCGTCGCGCAGGCGTCTGTTGAGGGAGAAGCGGAGATGCGGCTCTAGGGCTCCAAGATTGTCGAGGCCGGGCATGACATAGTCGGGGACTTGACGTGTGGTCGTTGCCGTGAGGTTGGCGGGCGTTTTGGCGGACATCGGGCGGTTGGGGAGTAAGAAAAACACTCGATTCGCAGTTGGTGAGTTTTCTGTTCCTATTTTATATTGTTCCCGATTTCCGATTCACGCTCACCCCCTTGCGAGTTAAACCCTTGCGGAGAGCAAATGCAATATGGGTGCTTGTGATATTGATGGAGCTCTGATTTAGAGGCTGCAGCCATCCAGGGCGTCGGATAGCGAAGGAAGATTTTAACTGCCGGCCGGGGCCAAAGCTAAGGACAAACAAGAGCTCGCTGTATAAAAGGCGAAACGAAACCCCTTCTCACAGATCCCCCTCCCAAGTCCAGTGCCCCTTCCCGCTTTTCTGGATGGATTCTGCGCCAAGTAAGTTCAATGGTGTCTGGCGTAGCCGTGTACCCGCGATCTAACCTGCAGCTCACAGGGACCTACCGTCGTTGGTTTGTTGCGTACAACAGCAAGAGTACAACGGTCCTGTACGGGCTGCCTCCGTATGTTGAGCAGTGACTTTATCGGTGGGCGTTACCTGACGAACATCACTTAGTTTGGAACAGCAAAACATCCTGCGCCTCCATCGCCTACGATACCTGCGCATGACAGGAGCACCCTGGAGTCACAGCTACGACCTCTCGTGTCAATTCTACAAGAACGTGCGCGCTGTACACGTAAGTCGTCGTCTGCGGGCTTGTGCGTGCAGCATTGTGATTGACACCTTTTCAGGGACGACGACTCGGACGACTCGTTTGAGATGGGCCCGCCGTCGCCGAGCATGCCCCCCCTGGTGCCCAACCCTGCCGCAGCGTCTCCGACGATGCCCCCGCTGGAGCCAGTGTCGCCGTCAGACGACGGTGCTGAGCTTGAGCGGTCGACTCCCCCACGCATCCCGACGCTAGTAGAGGCCGACGTCCAACGTTATTGGACGAGGCGAGTCGCGCTTAGTTTGAGTTCGTTTTTGACAAGCTAACGCAATGGGGCGAACAGGCTTGGACTTGGAAATGCCCAGGACCCCGAGGCGCCAGCGAATCGCGGTGTCGAGGACCCTTATACTCTCGAGGAAGATCTCGCGCGTGGCGGGGGGTACGTCCCTGGGTATGAGCTTATGAACCCGCCGCTGGTGGTTCCTGGGAGCGTCGACGGCGAAAGAGTTGAGCGCGCTTGGGCTGCAATGAAGTAAGTGTTGTTTTCTTGTGTGTTGATGTGCGTAGCTGATTAACAATAGTCCAATGCCCGAGAGCCGGCGCGAGATGGGCCCAAGTAGTCGCGGCCTCCAGCTAGGGGAAGGATTCGCCCACGGCGGCGGCTTTGTCCCTGCGTCTGCTCTGATGGAGCCCGGGGCTGCCGACGGGGAGGGGGTCGAGCGCCTGTTCGCTGCGTTGCAGTGAGTTTTGTTTTTCTTCCGTTGATTTGGCGATGCTGAGCGGCTTCGGACAGGGCGGAGGTTGACGCGACGGAGGAAGGACATGCGCTGCGGGTAAGCAACTTCATAGCCGTAGACTGCTCGCGCTGAAATGTGACCCGAGATCATCAGCCTGAGCGGTGTGCGGGATGTGCAGTGCCACTGCACCGACGACGCGCACTCCGTGTTCACGTGTAAAGTCAGCTACGCGTTCCGCGACAACGAGGGGAACATCGTGGTGAAAAAGAACAAGACCAAGCTTATGGCTTTGAATTGAGTCGATCAAGAATAGATCTTAGGTAGAAAAAATTGAATACGAATAAAAATTGTGGAGTGGGATCGGCAATGTTCGGACAAGACTGTTTGTTGACTTGTGTTACAATCGCCCGAATCTCATCCTGAGCCCTGGCGCCAGAGTCCAGCACTGCGCGCGGGCGATGAAACGGATGCGGCCTCGCGTGTATGTGATGGTCCTGGAAACTTGCCTTGTTCTTTTCTTCTTCATCTCGGCGGTCTTCTGGCGGCAAATTTCTCGTCCTATCGTCTCTCTCCCTTAAACCGTCCAGACTCCACCGACGCCTGCCCTGCTACCTGTTGCTGAGGATGGCGAGCAGCTCCCCCTCGCGGGCCCCTGGCAGCTCCCCAGGCTACCGGGCACCGAATCGGTCACAACGCGTCGACGCCTCCATCGACTACGAAATGAAGCGCGGGGATACAACTCACGACAAATCGTTCTACATGTCAAGGGACGGGCGACGGGGGGTTCACAGGGAGGTCAATGTCACGAGGAAGCGCCGTCTCCGGCCAGACGAACTGACCGACAGTCTGCGGGACTGGATCCCTTTGGAGGAGGGGGGGGAGGAGCTAGAGGCGGAGGATGCTGGCAATGCAGAGACAGGCGATAAACGGAAACGATACGTGAGCTCGGTGAGTCTTTCGTTTGAGTGCTTGGAGTGGGAACTGACTGGGTGTTGCGTAGGTCGAAACGATGACGCCGTGGCGAGGTCTTGTCCAGAAATTCCTTGACGAGATGGTGCGCCGTGAGTGGCCCGGGGACGATACAAAATGCCCTTGCTGCGCAGTGCTGTATACGGCCGGGAGTCGTAAATTCAAGTGCCAGGACTGTGGTGAATTCACTTAGTGTTTGGAGTGTGTCGTCTCGCGGCATCGTTGTACGCCGCTGCATCGCATGCGGGTAAGTTCGCACCTATCGTGGCAGAGGTGATTCCAGTGGCTAACGAGCTGTGCCAGGAGTGGAATGGGAATTACTGGGTCAAGACGTCGTTCCAGGAGCTCAAATGCGTGTTTCAGCTGGGTCATGGCGGACACCCTTGCCCTCGACCTCCTCCAGCTACACGCAAAATGGTGGTGATCGACGTGGGGGGTGTTTTCACGCTGGACTACAAATGGTGCGGCTGCGACGGCGCAGATGAAGCAAACAATCTCGAACAGCTTCTGCGCAACGGGTGGTATCCAGCCACAACGGTTGATCCACAGACGTGTGCGACATTCGCGGCGCTGGAGCTGTTCCGCCTCTTGAACGTCGTGGGGAACGTGAACGTCCACGACTTTGTGGGGACGCTGGAGCGTCGGACTGACGCGATGAAAGTAAAGGTGGTGCCTGTAAGTCAATTGTTTTACTAAGAGCGGTAGCTCGCTAATGCGCGGGGTCTCAGGACCGATACAAGGCGTTCGGGCTCATGTCAAGGCAATGGGCGTTTCTCAAGCGCCTGCTGCACGCGGGACGCGCTCATGACATGCGCATGGCAAAGGGTACGAAGTGTGGGGAGTGCGCCGTCCTTTGCTGGGCATGCCCGCACGACAAGATCAATATCCCAGATGGATGGCGGGACGTCGCGCCTGAGTTCCAGTAAGCAGAAAAGCATGCTTGGGGTGGCAACGAGAACTGATGTGTAAACAGATTTCTATACATGCTGTTCCTGGCTATCGACGCCAACTTCCGCCTGAAGAACCGGCTGCGGGCGAACGAGCATCAAGATTTACCTTTGGGGTCGGGTTTGGGGTATATGGTGGAGGACAGCGCGTACAAGAAGCATCTGGTGAATTATGTGGCCGAGAAGGACGTACGTCGCTTCGCTTCCTTCAGTATCAGAGGCAGAGGTATCCTAACTAACGAGGCGGATATATAATGCAGGTCAGTACATGTATCGCGTTTGCCGCGCTACTGCAAAAGGAAACGAGGTTGACGACGGGGTTGAGGTGCTCGGGGGTTGGAGGCGTGGTGTGTGCGCGGCACGAGTTGGTGCGTCCGCAGGGCTTGGGGGATTTACAGAAGGGCGAACGGTGAGTAGGCACGGGCGGTACGACGGAACAGTTTGCAGGCTAAACATCAGGACAGATATGCTAATATGGACTACATCCTGCTGTCGAGCGTGCTGGGGATCACGCTGCTTTACCTGGCGATCTCGTACGATATAGCGTGCCAATGGCGGATTAATTTGGAGTCACGGATGGCGCTGATGCCAGAGTCGATGCGACTCAACCTGGAGGAGATGACGGTGCTCTCTGGGCTGCCTGTGTGGCATGCGGCGGCGCACGAGAGGTCGTGCCAAGCGGAGAACTCACTCAGTTATATGGTCGGCGCAGCACGCACTGACGGGGAAGGAATCGAGCGGACGTGGTCCGTTCTGAACCCGCTCGCGTGGGCGACGAAGGAAATGGGTGCTGGGAATCGGCAGGATACTATGGAGGATAATATTGACCACCACAATTTCGAGAAGAACATTAATCAAGGTGCGTATCTCGACGACGACAGCGTCGACGGAGCTAACGCAGACAATAGGAACGACTCTACCAAAGAAGCTGTTGCTTGCCACCGACGAACGGGATCGGCAGGTCGCAGCGTTTGTGGAGGTCGATCGGACACTGAAGTCGGAATTGAGGGATGCGTGGCAGAAGCAGATCGATGACTGGGTCGCGGATAGAAGCAAGCCCAATCCATACGTTCTGGATAGCGACGACGGTGAGTTGGGAGAGGGATTGGTGAGAAAATGAGGGCTGACTGGGGCGGACAGGGCAAAGCGAGGCCGCGATCAAGCTGGCGCTGACGCAGGAGGAGGCGAGGGAGGCGGCGGCAGGCGGGGTGAAGCTGCAGGGGTCGAGCGTCACGTCCTTCATCATCGGGGGCTTACAGTTAGAGGCTTCACAGTACGTTTCCACACCTAAGCTGTGTCTAACACTGCTAATGACGGTTTCTCAGGAGGCGCATCCGGCGGGAGGTCAAGGGCCGTACTTTACTGGTGGCAGACCACAGCCAGAAGGTAGCAGAAATGCGTCTGGCGTTCTTCAAGAAGCTGGGCGCGTTCCGGCGTCTGCAACGCATATACATGCCGGGGGCGGTCAAGGCGGTGGAGGCGGAGGAAGACAAATGCGACCCCGAGCTGCCCCCGCCGAAGGCAGAGGACGTCCAAGTGTTCCTGCCGTCCAGTCTGGAGAGCGCAACAAGGGAGGCGGGGTGTAGGGAGGGACTGCCGGAGAAGGAGGGGCTGCTGCGGGAGGGGCAGTGTAGAGATTCGCTGCACGCGCTCCGATCGACCCTACACACCAAGAAACATCTGGTGGATTGGCGCGATTCGGCGGTGGTAGGGCAGCGGGCGGCGACGCGTGCGAACACGCTCTTCGAGCGCGTGGGGGAGAGGGTGGATGCAGAGGCGACAAAGTATCGACAGGCGCGTCAAGCCCTGATTTCGTTGAGGGGTGTTGCGTTATGTACCGAGTGGAAGGAGCTGCGCGCGGCGGACATCCAGCTCGATGAGGAGCGCGAGGTGGATGCGGCAGCACGGCGGAAGCTGGGGAATATCGGGTCAAAGAGGTTTCGCAGACAAGGGCCAGCGTTGTCGTCGAAGGAGAAGAGGATGTCGTGGATCTGGACAGCGGGGGGAGGGCCAGGGGAAGATGAGGCTCAATTACACGACTGTAAGTGGCTTTGCTCGAGGGCGATGGGGCACAGGATGCTGATAACGCGGTTATTTGCTTTGCAGCGGTACGGGTGGAGTGGTCGAGGGCGAAGGCGCGGAAGGAGCGATGGGAGGAGGAGGTCCTGCTGTTGCGCGAGGAAATGAGGCGGGTTTTGCGGTTTGTGCGGTGGCGGGCGTTGTGGTGGGAAGAGCGGAGGGGAAAGCGCAATGAGGGGGTGTCTGCAGCGTTACGGGCGGGTCTGGATGCTTACGCAGCGCGACAGGCCGCTGGAATGCGGGAGATCGGACGGAGGTTCAGGGGATTTGGGATAGGTCTGTGCAAACGGCAGTGCGGTTGGCGTTGCAGGACGACACGCTGCTGATGGAGAGCATGGGCGCGTTCGTGGCGGCGATGGGGGAGGGGGAGGAGGAAGGCGCGACTGGCTAGCAGCGTAATACTAATAAAGTCGGCGATGGCCATTTTGGGCGTTTGTTTTGCTGCCGGGAATAAATATTGCGATTAGATTGTGTTCGCCGGACTTGTTGGCGGCAGCGCACGGCAGGGAATGGGACGGCAGAGGCTGCGGCAGGCCAATAGGTGAGGGAAATAGGTGGGTGTATGGCCAGCCAGGCCCTGGCTGGCTCCATGCAGGAAGTTAAAATATGTTTAGGCTACAGCCTGGTACTAAGGCTTTATGCTACCACTACGGGTGATCCTCGTCTGGAAGAAACTATCCGTGAAGTCGATGGTACTCCAAATTTTTCCTTTGGCGCAGTCGGCGAGGATGTCGTCTATGCGACGGAGTGGGAAGGAGTCGCGTTCGGTGGCCGCGTTCAAAGGTCGGAAGTCGTTCACCCAGCGCGGGAGAACAAGTTTGTTTGACTTTGGGATCAGGAAAGCCGGACACGTGTGTGGGGAGGAAGACGGACGTATACGTCCTGCGTCGAGGTGAGTTTGGATGAGTGTCTGCCACGCCTCTTTGTACTTCCTCGGACTTTGATATGCACGCGATTGAAACTGGACGTTGGCGTCTTTGAGTTTTATTTCGCAGTATACATCGGTAGGAAGCTCGTCGACATGCGGCATTTGTTCGAAAATCTTTGAGTAGTCCTTTTTCAGGTTTTCACCGCGATCTCTGAGACGTTCCCACTCCGCGAGAACTTCGATGCGTTCGCGCACCGCAGCTATCACATCGACGGGTTTAACGTCCTCGAAAAGGTTGTGAGTTTCGAGATAGACGCGTCGGTTTTCGCAGACGACGTTCAGTTCTGAAATCATTGATTTGTGGTCGACGTTGGTTTTCTTAAGCTTCTCACGAAGCTTCATGCGTGGTGCGGGAGGAGGATTTGGCTCAGGTGGGTTGAATAGATCGTAGCCGGAGCGTTTATCTATCGCGGAGCGGGCACAGTGGTCGATTACAATATGATTTCGTTCAAGCCATGGAAGGCCGAGGATAAGAGGGTAACAAAGGTTCGGCGCGATGAGAGCGCGTACGGTACTCGAAGTCCAAGATTGATCGCGAGAAATAGTGCGTAGTTTAACGTAGTGCGTGAGGCAAGTAGGCGACGGGGAGGAAGGATCGGACAAGGCTAAATCTATTTCTTCCGGTTCGTGCAGTTTGAATCGACGGAGTTCCAGCTTGTCAACGAGATCTTCGTCGATCATTACTAGGAAGGAACCGCTATCCATTAGCCCATCGACTTCGAGAGGGAGGTTGCTCATCGGTCCCTCAATGAGGCATGACCAGATGAGGTGAGGAACGGAGTGGGGGTGGGGTGTGGGTCGTGGAAGACTACTCACGTCGTTGCGCGACCCGAGATCATCGTCACTCGACTCGTCGTCTTCGTCGTCGTTGTTGACGACGGGGGGCATGATGGCGGCGATGGACTTGGGCGCGGGGGTCTTCCCCTTGGCGCGGCGGGCATCTGCGACGAACTTGTCATCGATGACCTTGACGTCCTCGACGGCGATCGGCGGGTTGGGGCAGTTATCCCATTTGTGACCCACGAGAACCTGACGACAATTCGTGCAGCCGTCATTGGCGATGAGCAGGGCGCGCTCAGCCTCGGTGAGCTTGGGAGGGAATTTAGAGTTGGTAGACGACGAGGACGCAATCGAGGACGGTTTGGACGCTACGCCCTTGCCGCCCTGATGCTTCTTGGGCGCGCGTTCATCGTCGGCATACACGTTCTTGACGCGTCTGTTCTCCTTCGTTTGATCGGCTAGCAGACGACGTGTTTGTTCCAGGTCATGGCGGCGTTTGTTGTCGAGCTTGTTAACGGCGCGGATCCAGACATAGATATCGAGTTTGGGAGTGGCAAGAGTGAGTTTCATCTTATCGTCACGGAGGTAAATGTAGCGGAGTTCGGCGGTCATGCCAGCCTCGAGGTGGTGGCGCAGAGAGGTATCGTCGAGGGGATGGTCGACGAGGAGGGTAGCGAGACCAATGAGCTCGGTGGCGAACTCATCGAACGTCTGGTCGGCGTTCTGGTGCATGGAAAAGATGGAGGCGCGCAGGTCTGTCTGCCAATCCTCGTCGAGAAACTTGGCGCGGAATTCGGACATGAAATCGGTGAAGGTGAGGGCGATGAGACGGTCGCGAGTCGCTTTGGGGCGAAGCCAGTTCGTGACGTGTTTATCTTGAAAACAACCTAGGATCGTGCGGACCTGCTTGTCCTCCGCCGTGTCCTTGGCGTCAAAGTAATGCTGGATAGCCTGCTCCATCTCGTCGATGACGAGGGGCGTCAGCTTGCCGGCATGCAAAGTGGGCAGTTTGTTGGTATGCTTTTCTACGTGCGCATATTCGGAGGGTGTGGTGGCGGTGGACATGATGGGGTGGTCAGAGGAGTCGTCGGAGGAGAGCGAGGTGGTTCGCGACCTGGTGGGGGTCGGTGGTTTGGGAGGAAGAGGAGGGAGGACGAGCAGATTTGGATTTAGAGGTGGGGGGCTCGGGGTGAGGGAAGGGAGGGGTGAATCTGGTCTCGTTGGGGTCCGAGGCGAGGAAGGGGCTTTGGGAGGCGAGGGTGCTGCCGTGCTGCGCGTGCGGAGCGCGGTCGGCGTGGAGGGTTTACGGCTCAGTTTGAAGACGGGTGGTGGCGGTGCACGCTGACGTGTCGCCTTTCTGTGACGATGATGAGCTTTCTGGGCTCGTCGTCGGGGTTGGGTACGGGTAGGTAGTCGCTTGCGTCCCTAACGGGGTTGGCGGGTACGACGGAGGCAATTGAACGGAAGCAAAACGAAAGATCCACGGGATCTTCGTTTGGCGTACACACGGTGGAAAAATCAAAAAAAGTGGAAACTCACCGTGGTCCTAGAGGGGCCAAGGGGAGAAACACTAAACAGAAACAAGCCGAGAGATTTTGGACCGTTGTGTATTGAAGTAGTGCTCGAGCGGGATACAGAGGTGGAGGTAGGAAGCAAGAAGATAAGTGA
This sequence comes from Mycena filopes, assembly GCA_029281495.1. Lineage (NCBI taxonomy): Eukaryota > Fungi > Basidiomycota > Agaricomycetes > Agaricales > Mycenaceae > Mycena > Mycena filopes. The sequence continues at coordinate 27,732 of JARIHR010000125.1, read as the reverse complement.
CGTGATGGTAACGGCGCGTAATTATGTAAGTAAATCCGTAGCGGGTTTACATTCAACCATGTTCGTGTCAGGGGAACCCCGCTTCCACGCCCCATTTGGACGTCCAGTTCAACCAAGAAGACATTCGCACAATCACACGATCCCCAATGGCATCGAGCGTGTGATCGTGCCCGTGACCTTTGCACATGGCGCCGACCATGTGCTGATGATCTTTCACCTTGACGATGCTCCTCATTCCACATGGTGCTGCGCACCTGTGAGTATTTCCCCCTGGCGACCCTTATCATTCCACATGGTGCTGCGCACCTGTGAGTACTTCCCCCTGGCGACCCTTATCATTGCACATGGTGCTGCGCACCCTGTGATTCCCCAGTAGTATATATACCCAGCCTAGTGAGGGAATCCTCAGAGTTTCTTCTCTTTGGATTCCCCTCACTAGGTTTGTCTCCCTTTTCCTGTATTCTTGTACATCCTATTGATCTCCTTTGGATTCCCCTCACTAGGACTCTTGAGTTCATCTCGGGCCTTCGAGGTTGCCCTTACAGCAGAAGAAACTCTCTAAGGGATTAACCGGTCAAGATTGCGGGCTTTGGTGTGTCAGACTCGGACTCAGACAGTTCGTCGAGTACCCAGGTCCTCCCCACCTCGAATCTTGCCCCCTCCTCCCCAGTCCCTGCCCCCAACAACGACATGTCCGACGCGCCCGATATCGAAGCACGGATGTCCTCTATGGAGGGCATACTACAGACCATCCAGGCCTTTATTTCAGGCCAACCCCAAAACACTGCATCCGCGCCTGCCCCGTCCCCTGCCGCTCCGGCTCCGGACGCGGGTCCAGCACTTTTTGCAACCCCAACCACAGGAACTAGATCTGTCCTTCGTCCCAACCCCCCGTTCATCTTTGATGGTGATCGAACTCAAGGCCGGGCATTCCTCCATGCCGTCCGGTCCTACGTTGCGCTCGTCCAGGAGGCGTTCGTGGTAGATGGAGTCCCATCCGAGGAGAAGGTGGTTCGCTACGCCCTCTCGTTCATGGCAAAGGATGCCGCTCAGCGCTGGTCTGAACGCCACTCCGCAAAGACACCTTTCCCCTTTCCGACCTGGAGTTTGTTTGTTACCGAGTTCAAACTTCGGTTCGTCCAGGAGAACGAGCAGGACCATGCCCTCCTTCGGCTCGAATCCAAGGCCTACCACATGGCTAGCCGTGACGTCTTCTGGTACACCGATGAATTCGAGGACCTCGTTGACCTCGCTGGGTTCTCTGACCAGATCATCAAGGTCACCAAGTACCGCACCGGACTTGACCCGGCGATTAACCTCGCCATTACTGGGTCGAGTGACGTGCCGGGGCTTGAGGACTACCCTGCGTGGCGCTCGCGTGCTTACCGGCAGTACGAGTCACAGATGAATGCGCGCACTCGCACATCTGGGAGCTCAGCACACTCCGGTCGCACCCAACCATCGAATGGACGTTCAGTGTTCCCCATTGTCCGCCTGCCGACTCCATCCATCCGAGGCCCTATTACTGGTCCAGCCCCGCAGCCTCGTGCTGCTCCTCTGGTGCTACCACCTGCGGTTCCAATGGACATTGACCGTGTACGCAACCGAGGCACACCTCGCCGCGGATGCTTCCGCTGCGGTGACCCAAATCACTTTGCCAGGGACTGCACTGTGCCGGCAGACGTCCGCACCATTGACATTCTCGACGAGGTGGTTCAGCAACTCGATGGGCCACTACTTGAGGAGCTCATGGCACGCCTTGCATCTGCTGATGCCGAGGCCCAGCACGCCCAGGACGTGACTGAACAGGAGGATTTTACTATCCGCGACGAGTGAGCGGTGCGCCCTCGTTCGCGTCCCACAACCGTTTTGCTGTCCTATGTAATGAAACAGACAATATATCTCATGCATACAACGAAACGGAAGACGCACCTCCTATTCCCCACAAAACTCCTGATGTTCCACTTCCTCCGACTCCGGCTCCAGTTCCACCGGTGTTTGATGACCCCCTCCGCTTGCGGCGTAAGCCAATGTGGGAGCGCAAACTTCCCAAGCGCTTCACAATTGCAGCAGAGGCTAGCACAAATTCCCTCCACCTCCCCCTCGAAATCGAATCCACTGATAACGCGGTGAAGCTTTCACTGTCTGGACTCGTAGACTGTGGTGCTACTTCAGAATTCATCGACTCTGAATACGCTGCAGAAAACAAGGTCCCACTCCGCCGGCTCTCTCGACCTATCCCGGTTTTCAATGTTGATGGTTCTGCAAACGAGGCCGGCAGTATCCAAGAAGTTGCAGACGTCATCCTCCGATACAAGTCGCACAGTGAGCGTGCTGTGCTTGCTGTCACCCGACTTGGCAAGCAGAAGCTTATTCTCGGGTTCTCCTGGCTTCGGAAGCACAACCCGGAGATCGACTGGGAGACCAGGGAGGTCAAGATGAGTCGCTGCCCTTCCGTCTGCACAACTTGCCGTGACGAGTCGAGAATTGAGCGCCAGCATGCCAAGACTTCTGCTTCAATCCTTCGGCAACTCCGTGCAGGGCCAATACCCCGCATTTGCGCTATAGACACGGACCTTCGCTCTGGCGAGGATGATGACGACGAGTTTGAGGACGAGTTACCAGAATTATCCCCGGATGACTCTGACGACTCTGACGATGAGGACGACCCAATCGAGGATGGAGATCGTATTTTCTACACAACATTCTCTCCTCCAGAAGACATTCGTGCATCTGCTACGGTTTCTCAACGCCTAGCGGAAGCCCATGCCAAGAATTCTGCACCCGGTAAGGAACCCCTTCCTGAGTGGGTGCGCGACTTCGAGGATGTCTTCAATCGAGAGGCGTTCAACTCGTTACCAGAGCGTCGGACATGGGACCATGCCATCGAACTTGTCCCAGACTCAAAGCCGGCCAACTGTAAGGTCTATCCTATCTCGCCCCTCGAACAGCGCGAGCTCGACGCGTTCATCGAAGAGAGCCTTGCCACTGGTCGGATTCGACCTTCAAAGTCTCCCATGGCATCGCCAGTCTTCTTCATCAAGAAGAAGGATGGTGGTCTCCGCTTTGTCCAGGACTACCGCGCATTGAATGCAATGACCATCAAGAATCGATACCCACTTCCGCTGATCAACGACCTCATTAATCGTTTGAAAGGCGCTCGGTTCTTCACAAAGCTTGACATCCGTTGGGGCTTCAACAACGTCCGGATCCGAAAGGGTGATGAATGGAAGGCAGCCTTCCGAACCAACAGGGGACTCTTCGAACCCCTGGTGATGTACTTTGGCTTGACAAACTCCCCCGCAACCTTTCAGACCATGATGAACGACATTTTCCAAGATCTCATCATGTCTGGCGACGTCATGGTATACCTTGACGACATTCTCATAGCCCATTCAGACATCACCCGGCATCGCGAGATTGTCCGAGAGGTGCTTCAACGTCTCAGGGAGCACAAGCTCTACTTACGCCCAGAGAAGTGCGAATTTGAGAAGTCATCAATCGAATACCTTGGGGTGATCATCTCGCATAACCATGTCGAGATGGACCCGGTCAAAGTTGCTGGTGTTGCCGCCTGGCCAACACCGGAAAACAAGAAGGATGTGCAGCAGTTCGTTGGCTTCACAAACTTCTACCGGCGGTTCATCCGAGCCTTCTCCGACATCGCCCGGCCCCTCTTTGACCTCACTGTGAAGGGCAAGGTGTGGGTTTGGACTGCAATCGAAGCTGCTGCGTTCCAAGCTCTCAAGGACGCTGTCACCTCTGATCCAGTCCTCATCCTCCCTGACGAGTCTCGGATGTACCGGCTTGAGGCGGATAGCTCCGACTTCGCCTCTGGAGCTGTTCTCTCTCAGGAAGGCTCCGATGGCAAGTGGCACCCAGTGGCGTTCTTCTCCAAGAGTCTGTCACTGGTCCAGCGTAACTACGAGATCCATGACAAGGAGATGCTCGCCATCATCCGGTCACTTGAGGAGTGGCGACACTTCCTCGAGGGCTCGCAGCTTCCTGTCGAGATCTGGACCGACCACAAGAACCTGGAGTATTTCCGGAAGTCGCAAAACCTCAACCGTAGACAGGCGCGGTGGTCGCTGTACCTGTCCCGGTTTGACTTCACGCTTCATCACAAGCCCGGGAAGCTTATGGGCCGTCCTGATGCGCTCTCTCGTAGACCAGACCATGGGTCGGCTCCGGACAACCAAGACGTCACTCTCTTGACCCCGAAGCTGTTCCAACTTCGCGCTCTCGAGGGTATCTCCGTCTCTGGTCCCGAGGTTGCCATTCTTCGCGACATCCGAGAAGCCCTTGCTGGTGAACCAGACCTGGAAGACCCAGTTGCACTTGCTGCCCGCGAGATCCTCAAAGTTCGAGGCACCCGGTCCTCTCGCAGTGCGGAATGGCACGTTGCCGCAGGTCTGCTCTACTTCCGTGGTAAGCTGGTTGTCCCTCGGGACAATGACCTTCGCCGCCGAATTTTGGAGCAGCACCACGACACAAGGGTTGCTGGTCATGCCGGTCGCTTCAAGACATTGGAGCTTGTCTCCCGGAACTACTGGTGGCCCCAGTTGTCCCGACATGTTGGCCGGTACGTTGCAACCTGCGACCTGTGCTGCCGCACCAAGGCGCTCCGGAGGCTCCCAGTCGGAGAGCTGCACCCGACCGAAATTCCTCCAGAGCGCTGGCACACAGTGTCGGTAGACTTCGTTGTGGAACTCCCTGAGGCGCACGGCTATGACGCCATTATGGTCGTGGTTGATGTCCTTGGTAAACGTGGTCACTTCAACGAGTGCACAACTCACATCGATGCTGTCGGCGCTGCCCGGTTGTACTACCGGAATGTCTGGAGGCACCATGGCACCCCCGAGAAGTACATCTCTGATCGCGGTCCGCAGTTTGTTGCAGAGTTCACCACCGAGCTCTGGCGCCTTATTGGAATCACTCCAGCAACCTCCACAGCATACCACCCGCAGACCGACGGCCAGACTGAGCGTGTCAACCAAGAGATGGAGCAGTTCCTGCGGATCTTCACCAATTATAAGCAGGATGACTGGGACTATCTCTTGCCAGCCGCGGAGTTTGCCTACAACAACCACATCCACTCTTCGACGCAGCAGGTCCCGTTCATGACCGATACCGGTCGGCTCCCTCGAATGGGGTTCGAGCCAACTGGAATACGCTCAAAGGTGGAGTCGGCAAATGAATTCCGCGATAGGATTGCCTCAGGTGTCTCTGAAGCCCAAGCCGCGCTAATAAAAGCCAAGGAGGAGTACAAGCGGTACTACGACCGCCGGCGCACTCCAGCTCCGGATATCAAGGTTGGTGACCGTGTCTGGCTTGATGCATCGGACATCATGACCACTCGTCCGTCACAGGGCCTCTCGCACCGGCGCCTTGGCCCCTTCAAGGTGGTTAAGGTTGTCGGTCGAGGTGCCTACAAGCTGGAACTCCCACCTCGGCTCTCGCGCCTTCACCCCGTCTTCCCAGTGGTGAAGTTGCAGTTGGCAGAGGATGACCCGTTCCCGGGACGTCCAGGCTATGATGAGCCAGCTCCGGTTCTACCAGACCTACCAGGAGATGCTCCAGAATGGGAAATCGACGAGATTCTGGATGCTAAGATCCGCTGGAAGTCACTATATTATATGGTGTCTTTCAAAGGGTACAATGCTTCACATAACCAGTGGGTTAAACACTCCGACATCTTCGCTCCGGAAGCCGTGGCACAGTACTATCAAACTCATCCGACTGCTCCGCGCTCAATCTCCTTTGCTGCCTTTGACTCTCTCCCCTTCCGCAACCCCGGTCTCCACGTTAGGTCTATGCGTCGAGGCGCCGCATTCCAAGGGGGGGATGATGTCAGGGGAACCCCGCTTCCACGCCCCATTTGGACGTCCAGTTCAACCAAGAAGACATTCGCACAATCACACGATCCCCAATGGCATCGAGCGTGTGATCGTGCCCGTGACCTTTGCACATGGCGCCGACCATGTGCTGATGATCTTTCACCTTGACGATGCTCCTCATTCCACATGGTGCTGCGCACCTGTGAGTATTTCCCCCTGGCGACCCTTATCATTCCACATGGTGCTGCGCACCTGTGAGTACTTCCCCCTGGCGACCCTTATCATTGCACATGGTGCTGCGCACCCTGTGATTCCCCAGTAGTATATATACCCAGCCTAGTGAGGGAATCCTCAGAGTTTCTTCTCTTTGGATTCCCCTCACTAGGTTTGTCTCCCTTTTCCTGTATTCTTGTACATCCTATTGATCTCCTTTGGATTCCCCTCACTAGGACTCTTGAGTTCATCTCGGGCCTTCGAGGTTGCCCTTACAGTTCGACCATTGCTTCTGTATCCTGCTCAAATTGAGCATTTATAATGCAATTTTGAGACCCACGGGTACCTCTGATGGAGTGTAATGAAGATTTATCTTTGTTCTAAGGCGTGGAGTGGAAACAGCACTGTAGTTGACAAAACAACTCGATGTGCCATCAATTTTGGCCCAATACCGTGGATCAACACAGCCACTGCGTCACGCCGGCCGAGCCGGCTAGGCCCAACACCAACTTAGTCTACTTGGCGTTAACAGATGCTCCGTACTGCATTGCCGCCATACTTCCCACGGTTGAACTTCTGCGAGACGCCGCCTGACCCACAGATTTGGCTCTGAATCTATTTATGCGTTGTGTGTCCACTTATCTCTTGCATTTTCGCCCACTCCACTCTACCAACGAGCCCCCGGCCCCTTACCCGATCCAATACACACACTGCGAATAGTTTTGCTCGCGACTCTCCATCGGCGTCTTGCACTCGATTACGAACATTGACTAGATGATATCCTGGACTTGCTCCTCCAGCCGGGTCCATAACTCTCGACCGAGTTTCGGATCTCTGGTATCTTTCCTTGCCGGACCCAAACGGCCCCAAGGAACAATGAACTGAAAAGACCTTAGATATTAGCTACAACTCGGAAAGGCAAGTCCGTGAATCGATTACCTTGCCGTTGAACCCGACACCCTCCGGACTGGTCCCAGCAAAGAGCTGAGGTAGTGCTCCCCACGCAGGGGGGTATATTTGCACAATTTTCTGAGGAGACCTTTGAGATACTTGTCAGTTCAAAGAACCGCTACTCACCAGAATGAAGTTTTTGATGCCAGAATGAACATGATGCGACAACCCAGTGTCCTTCAAATTGCCTAGAGGCACCTCGAATTCAGCAATTTGGGTTTCCTCTGCAAAGCAAGGTGCATACCTGGGTTTACGCAAGACGATACAATACCCTGGTTGCCGTAGCGTCTCGCTAACTCATTGGAGAAGGTGACATTGGCCTTGAAAAATCGTTCAAGTAAAACTCCGAGTCTATGGTGTGTCAGTACTTCTCACTGAATAAACTGCTCAGCTGCTTTGCGAACGGAATGCAGATCTTCCAAGTCAAGGACCAAAGAAGAAGCGGTCTTCCCGGTCACTTTCTGAAGTTCATCTATGGCGGCTTTCGTCTTGGTTTCGTTCCGAGCAGCAATATAAACCACGGCGTTGTGTTCAAGCAGAGCCTGGAACCATGAGTATTTAAGTTGTATGGACACAGCTGTGAAGAGAATCAAGGAAACGACCTTCACCGTCTCTTTCCCAAATCCGCTGCCGCCGCCGGTGACGATCACGATTTTCCCCGTCAAATCGGGCATGTCAGTGGTTTGCCATACGGGCTTTCCAGAAAAGTATGCTTGCTTGAAAAACTGAAAAAGGTCGGACAGGGAGACCATGATTGCAGCTGAAGGGTTTGTGGGCGATTGGGTTTATGCACACACCATAGACCCTTTTCCGTCGCCCGCGATTCGCGCCGAGCCTGGATCATAGATCAACCACGGTGTTTACACGTCAACCTCAACTCCGTTATTGGCCAGAATCAAACGGCGCCGTTATGAGGCAGCTATGAGATCAGTGAGATGGCAGGTATCACTGGTCTGAATCTCTTCTAAACCGACGCTGAAATGACACAAAAAAACTCGTACTTTGTATGTTGTCAGGTATCGTGCAGGAGTGGAGGAACACTATCGTAGCAAAGAGGTACCAGCGAGGACAGTAGTGACAAAACGAGATTCTGAGACAGAGACTGGGAAGTGTACTTCTACCTGCGAAGTGATGTGAACCGTGGTGGTTCTGGTCACGGCCGCCTCGCCAGTGCTTTCGATCTTGTCTTGATTCGCCGGGTGATGCAGGCTGAGCCAAGGTCCGTTGATGGTAGCCTGGTTCACAAAGTTTACGGTTGAAATTTAGACGTTACGATTGGTTGGCTTCGCGTTCCCACGGTTCAATTTGGGACTCGGCGGCGATCTTTGACCCAGATATCCAAGAAGTTCGAGTTCCCGCGTACCGTCCGTCATATTCTTGGAAGGGTATGACATACACAGGAGGGGAAGTTCATTATGTCTTTTGTAGGTCGATTAAAATACCGAAAAGCCGAGAACGGGTAGGGTTCACGATGTTCGGGAGATTGCATACAGTTGCGGCCCAATCAAATGTCTTACCATATATGGAAAATACGATCAATTCCGACCTGGGGGGGAGTTCTGTCAGGGTCTTGCAAGACGAAAAAGTCCGGAGTACTATCTTAGTGATCTGCTATTGTGTTTTAGGACAAAAAAAATCCCGATGACTCAAGGACAGACACAAATTGTGCAGCACCAGACATTTACTATATATGCCTCGGGTTTGGCCCAGGATTGAGCTTTTTTCAGGGGACAAACGGTGTAGAGGCATTTCAGGGCCATCCTTTATGCATCCCAATTTTCTCCCATTTTTACCACCGGAAAGTAGCTCATAGAGCGGGAATTGATCGTATTTTCCATATATGGTAAGACATTTGATTGGGCCGCAACTGTATCTGGGCTCATTAGCCAAGGCCGTTGCTGGGCTTATGCGGGATTAGGCATAAGCCACATAAGCCAGTTCGCCGGTTCAAATCCCAGTAGTGACATTACATTTTCCTATCAACTTCTGAGCCTCTGTGATAAGCACAAGGTTGCCTGGATCTTTCAAGACACAGCTCTCCCTAGGTTAATTCCAAGAGTTTGTTTGGCACTGGATTTGGTTTCAATATTGAGAAAATAGAATAGATTGCCTTATGTTCAAAAGTCCCTCAAAATATCCAGTGTTCCAGAGCTTAGCTGAAGTCATGAAACTGTGTGACCGGACTGAAACATATGGAAATATTATTCTGAGCCCCTCCAAAGCCCAGTTTTGAGCACAGGCAAAGGGAAAATGACAAAATACAAAGCTTTTGAGATGTTTTTGCTTTCACTACCTCAGTGGTTGTTCATAGCTGCATCCTAAACAAACTTATCTCTGGGCTTGTGACCTCTGGAATGAGTTCCGCTGTTGTATCCAAGTCTGAGTTGCAGAACTGAATTTTTTGTGTATTGAACATACAGTGAGGGTATCAGTGCAGCTTGTGCCGAGCTGACCACCAGCCTGAGTGTGAGAGCTCCTCGTGATCTCAGCAGAGTTTCTCGTTCAAGAACGGCGCAAAATTACAAGGAAACGGAACTGAACTCGAGACCTCGGCACAACGCGAAAAAAGTGAGAGCAAATAAGCAATACCACTTGGCGAGAGAAGCATAACAGCACGGTGTCATTAGCCAGATAGGTGCATCACGTCGGCGGGCCCAGATCTCTGGGCCAAACTATTTATATCTTGATTTTCATTCGCTGGGGCTTAACTCATTTCGGCCGTCGCCCCATTTGACATAACTTGATTTCCACCGATCACCACCCACTTGATATCCGATGTTTGTAGCCGTTCTGGTGGGCTCCCGCGGGCAATTGAGCCTGGAAAAGCAGTCTGATGTGTATAAGGTATGCTACAATCTCCCTCCCTTCTCCCCCTTTTTTCTCTCTCCTTCTCTTGATAAAACTTGATTAAATCCCCTCGACAACAGACATAAACCATAAGCCTGTATCTGTGCTCCAGAAGACAAATGAGTTCGTCACGATCTCCAATGGTCCATCAGAACCCGCGGCAGAGAAGACTTCAGAATCACGATAGAGGGAATCGCTGGCGCTCGAAGACAACAATACTCTGCTGCGTCGAGCAGGCTCTGTGTATAAAAGACAGCAGGATGTGAGAGAAGTTATAGTGCTTCCCGTCACTAAACAGATTTGAAGTTTATCAAGTCTTTGAAGCTAACCGACGTCGACTGAGAGTAAGTCCGCATGAAAATAACAGGCCTGGGTCGTCTTGAAGTAACTCCATATTAGCATGGTCTTCATCGCTCGCTTGACGGAATCCACGTACCATTACAGATGACGACCAAGTGGCGGCAAGATCAGAGACTCGTTCAGAACCCCGCACGCAGGGCGGCATAGACGCATGGTATTGGTTCGGTATGACAATGCAAAGATTTCAGAGGGGCTCAGCTCTGCTTAGCCACAATCTTCCGGTAAGGAGTCTGAGGTCAAACGAGGCATGGAAGGGTACTCGTGGAGGGCATTCAGGGATCGGGACAAGCAAGGTCCCGCGTTGTCCAACTTGCAGTTAAAGTGGTCCGTCCCATACTGGTGTTGCGCAGCAGCCGGATCGTATCGTCCGCCAACATAGGAATACCGTTCTCGGGATGACCCAGCAGGTCCAGCAGCTAACCGGAAACAAGGCCTTCGCGTCGAGAAGGGAGAAAGCAACGACGGAGAGAAGGTGATGACAATCACACGCAAACAGCAGCCTCGCCGAATTCTGCCGAGCTCACGCTTTAAGAGATACGACCGACAAAAATTTCTCACATTGCAAGTCAGAGCACACGGTCGTCGCGAGAAGATAGTCTACAGTTTGTACACCAGCAGAAAACAGAAGAAATGCGACTAAGTAGTACTTAAACCCATCCCACCGAGCTAAGTTACAGCTGCTCGGTGTTTTTATCTCACCCCGTACCAAGTACACCACTGAGCTTGAAGTAAACCTCGCTCTTGTGTCGAATGGCAACCGACGCTCTATGCCTGAACGATAAATTTAATGAAAATGACTTAGCACAATTTTCACGATTTGAGATGGTCGGCTTGTCTTGAAAGAAAGTAGCACAGACCTCTTGGCTCAGTGGTAGAGTTTCCGGAGACAGAAGCTGCTGGTGTGTTACTTGTAGATGGTCGAGTTGTCTTGAAAGAAAGCAACAGGGACCTCGGCAGAAGCTGCTGGTAGCTGCTGGTGTGTGGCTTGGAGATGGTCGGCTTGTTTCGAAGGAAAGACACAAGGACCTCTTGGCTCAGTGGTAGAGTTTCTGAAGATAGTTGGCAAGCTTCGGATGAAGTGTTACATGACTTGCAGCAAACTTGCAGCGTCCAAGAGTTTACCCACTGTCTCGACAGTAGACCACCGAAGCTGTGTTACGGTCCTGAAGCAGTAGTTTGAGTAGGCCGGACGAGCTCAGTAGCACGGGAATTATCGTCGCCCACGATGTAGTCGCCCGGAGAGCGCGAGTCAAGTCACCCAAGTCTACGAGAAGCGTATACGAATTCGAAGCGCGTTAGCCCGACGATCTCTTCGCACCCCAGCTAGTGAGTAGATAGTGCGCCGAGAGCAAGAGTGGAAAGACGCGTTGAGTCGGGTCGAAATACCGAAAATTTTCGAACGGTAGTGGCCGTTGTGGTTGAAGACTTTGTTCCGTGTTGACTCCGATTTGTTCTGCGACCAGATTTGGGCGAAGTGCACCATGAATGGAACCAATCCACAGACCACGTCCGCACGTCCCACCAAACCTGCTGCACCTAATGGCCCGGCGCCAGCACCTGCTGCTCCTCCCCCTGCTCCTCCGAACCACACCCATGCGCCTCCGGGCCAGGCCCGTCCACCTCACAATCACGCCCCGGGAGTGAATGGGCACCATGCAAAGGGCAAGAAGAAGAACGACACGCCGGTGGATCCTGCCACCATGTATGAGAGTCTGAAGAGTCGAATCGCGGCGTTGGAAGAGGAGGAGGTGCTGGAGGAAGAGGAGGAGCGGAGATTCGGTGCGTCGTCGGCTATTGTCCGCCGTGTCCCAATACTCAGCTCGAGCAGCCGAGGAGGCTCAGAAGTCGGTGAAGGGCATGGAGGAGAATGCCATCCACGCGAAATACATCGAGCTGGTAAATCGGGATTGCGATGACCTCAATTGCCCTTTTTTGAGCGCCTTTTACTTTTAGTTCGCGGAATTCAAGCGCCTGGAACGAGACCATGCCAAGGAGAAACAAAAACTCGTCAAGGACAAAGACGCAGGTACATTCCCCTTGTTCCGCTCACACTCCGACGCGTCTGACGCCCTGGGTAGCCAAAAGCCAGCTGACGAAAGCGAATCAATCCAAGACGAAGGTCGAAAACCTTGCCCGCGAACTTCAGAAGGTATATTCACAATACCATTTGCTTAATATTACTCACGACGACACCAGGATAACAAGCGGCTTCGGGTGAGCAGGAGGAACGCGACGGAGAAGACGGTTCTAACCATGTACAAAGGAGGACGGAAAGCGACTAGCTCAGTCCGTGGAGGATGCTCAAGACGAGGTATTTACCCTTCATTCATCCCACGCATGCCGCTTATTGCAGTCATAGCTTGTGCAAATGAGGAACGACATCACTAAGCGTGCGGATAAGGCCAAAGTCCAGGACGCGAAATATCGCGAGATGCCCGACATTGTCGTGAAAGTCGTCTGCCGCTACCGTGCAGAGCTTTTCTTCAAAATATCTCGCAAGACCAAGTTGTCGCGGCTATTCAACGCGTGGACGGACAGGATGGAAAAGACGGGCGGGAAAAAGGGCGCTAACCCGCCTGTGGCGGAGAACGGGTCGGTCAAATCCGATGCAGTTCCGCCTTCCGGCCCCGGAGTTCCCAGCCTGACCATGCAGTTCGTGTTCACTCACAACGGACGGACGGTTGAGGCCGACCAAACTCCTGAGGAGGCGGGCATGGAGGATGCCGACGAGATTCTCGCCGTCGAGTTGATGGATCTGACGGAGGGTCCCGGGATCGAGGAATATGTGAGCAAACTTTACCCCAACACCTCATATCCCTCTCACGCAAGCGTCAGGACGATCTCGTCGAACCTCGGCGGCAGAAACTGAAGAAGAACTGGACGGATAATCCTCGGGAGTCCGTCTGCATTCCTACTTACTGGTCTGCGTAACTGACATTCTCTAGGGCCCAGAGGACGTTGACCGAGATCTTCGATGGAGTGTACGCTTTTTTCGTCGACCCTTCGGACTTGTTGCTCATCAGGTCATAGCGTCCGAGAACGACTGAAGGAGGTCCTGCGCCAATATGAGTTGCGGGAACGCCATTTCGAATGTGTGATACGTTCGAAAGAATTGGAGGTCCTGCTATCTCGCGCTCGAGCTGCTGAGCAAAAGCAGTTAGCGGAGGGCGAGAAATCTCGCGCCGAGAAACGCGCGGATGAGGTGCGGTGTCCGTCGGTCCCAGCTACATGTTCTATTCATTCCTATAACAGATCCAACAGCTCAGGAAGGATCTTGAAGACGCGCAGAACGGCCAGACTTTGCTCATTGACAAACTAATACAATGTTGCAAGGAGGTGAGAATGCCCGCCCTGAGAAACTATTGCACCGCTGATATTCTGCTTAGCCAAATGCCGAAAGAACGCAGCGACTGTTCGCGTCGCTTCGGGAAGAGCTGGAGAGGAAAGGACCTAGAGTTAACAACAAGACTCCTGCGGATCCGGTAGTAGGGGGTTGATAGGTCAGAAAACAACATTTTCGAAACTTCTACGCGATTCCAAGACGAAAGCGAGTGATTACTACAGTAACAGGTATAGGAAAGTACAGATGCCGTCCACGTAATTATTTGCAGGTCCGTTCGTTACACTAGGGGGTCCATTTACACCAAGGCGTCCAGCTCCTCCACCTCTCCGACCACTCCCGACTTGGTGAATGTCTTGCCTTTGACGCTCTGCAGACCTTCTCCTGCGTAACTCACCAACGGAGAGATCTCAATCTCGACGCCGTCCTTGACTGTTGCGCCCGCTTTTTCCAGGAAACGTTTGTGCTGCGCCAACAAATCTCTGCGACTCGTCTCGGGGTCGTCGGAACCTGTCCCGGGGGCGTTCTTCAACGGACTGAACTCCTCGTTCCGCATGACCTCCAACACGGCAAAGTGCTCTGTGAACGGGAACACGTCAAAGACGAACATCTCGAGTTTCATCCCGTTGGGTTTCGCGGGCTTGACGGTTTCGCCGGTCTTCAAGTCGACGTGAGGGATCTTTTTCCGCGCGATGTGGAAGGCGAGCTCCTCCTCGAATGCCTCGACCTTGTTCAAGCAGGTAGTCGTGTAGAAATGATTAACGATGTTGCCAGCACGGAAAGACAGCTCGCCGGTCTCGGGGTCGCGTCGTTCCGCCTGCTCCTTCGAGATCTCAGAGTACTCGACGACACTGAACTTGTCGCCGCGGCGAGCGACGACGCCGACGGATTCTGTGGGGTCTGATTTGGGCACCACTTTCGCGGCGCAATCGCACTGCTTCTGGATTCCGTAGCCGAGGAAGACGGGGTCGGCGACGCGCACGAGGCAGTTGTCGACGCCGTATGCGTGAACGTAGAGGACTTTGCGCTTTGCGAGGTCGCTCAGAACGGTGTGTGATTTGTCGGCGGGGGAGAGGGGAGCGCGGGTCGCCGCGTAGACGCCGCCGTTACCGTCTGGAGCGACTGCCACGCGAGATTTCGTGTCGAGGAGGACCTTGCCGTCCATTGTGAGACATGGGAGGGTACCTAGAATGAAAGACGCGTCTTAGCTACAGCACGAGGTGATACACGTTGCATCCGCACCTTGCTCAAATAAAATAACGTTCTTGGGGTCCAGTCCAAAGTACGAGTTCTTCGCAAAGAATTCTGTCGTTGGGCCGCGGGTGGGGCCGCTGGTCATGATATACCAAGGGATAACGACGGAGCCTGCGGGTTTTTTGAATTCCTGCTCGGCGAGCGTCTGTAACCGGGCAATACGCTCCGCCTGGTACTGGAAGAGGGATTTGTGGGAGGGGAGACCGATGTCGTAGCAGCCTTTCGGGGCGCTGCTGCCCAATCTAGTGCCCTGGCCGCCCGCCATGAGCAGCACAGCGACAGCGCCATTCGAGATGGCCTCCAAGCCAACCGCCCGCCATTCCGCGTCCTTGCCGCTTTTGACCGAGTCCGAGGCGTCCTTGGGCAGGGGTTGTATGGGATCGTGCGCGCCAGGAGCGGCGGCCTCTGCCGCTGCGGTGACGGCCTTCTTGTATATGCGGTTAACGCGTTCTATATCAAGCGCCTCGAGCTGATCAGCGAGGGATTTCTGTTCAGCTTCAGAGAGCGTGTCCCAGAATTGCAGGAGGTGGGCCTGGCCAGCGGCCTCGTAGCGGGGACGGAGGCTACTCGAGGACATGGTGGTGGTATGAATACAAAAAAGTGAATGCTAGCAGGTTTATGTACAGTGACGACATCACACAGCACTCTGAAACTCGTGCAACACCGGCCTCTTCTTGGCCTTGCGTTTAGACTGTCTGTGTTTCCTCGGCCCTTCATCGCCGTCTCCGTTCAACCTCAATGGTACGACCAGCACCCCCGCGTTACTCGGGTCAATGTGCACAGAGCGCCCGGGCATCCTACCAACCGTCAGTGGAGATCAATACTGCAGGCAGGCTATACTCACTGCTTAATATAATATGCCAGCGCTGGCTTCAGCTTAGCCCCGTCGCTGCTGTGCAGTCCTTGACCTAGGCACGATGAGGAGAGCTCCGCAGCGCCTCTAGACCCACACACCAACGATGAAGCGGACTTCATTGTCCTCGGCGTTCTGCAGCTAAGACGGCTTCTTCGACCTTTTGCTCGGCTTCTTTGACATACAGCCCATGCAAGTCGACCTCATTAAGTTCCCTGCCCTGGATTCGGTTGGAATGTATATCAGCCAGAGCATTCACGAGTGACCTGGTTTTTCTCTTCGAAATGACCGTATCAGCGCAGTGTACCCAGCGGAGGAAACATACACACCCTTGAATATCATCTCACACGCAGTCTTGTTGAGGGCCTCCATGGTTTGCTGATGCTCGCGCCCTTCCTGGCCCAACCTTCGAGCATCGGCGCGAAAGCCCTCACGACGGAAAGTTTGGCTTCGTGTAAATGCATCTGCCATACGTTTACCTTCCTCGGCTGCCCGCTCTCGCAGCGCATCCTGAGTAGAGTGAACGCTTAGGCAGCGATCGCAAACGCATACGGACCGAAGAAAGCGGAAGACCGTCCGCGGCCCAGGTCTGTCTGCGGGGAGGAGGCGGCGGGGGGATTGTTACATCGGATGACCGGAGAGGGAGATTGGGAGCAGAGACTGCAGAAAGTGGAGGGCGGTATCCTCGGGGAGGGGGAGGCGGGGGTACCAAGGGTTGCGGGGCTGCGAGGGGTTGCGGTGCGGGCACTGTCAATATCCTTACATCCGAGGACGGCAATCCGACGGGGCGAGACGGTAAGGGCCGATATTCAGGAGGCCGTGGAAGCTGTCCGGCGCTGCTTAGAGTCCCATAGGATTGGTTGTAGACGACCGGACGAGACGACGACGGTGGGTATGATTCGTGCTGCCCGCCATTTTGCCCCGCAGATGAATCATTGCTGCCGGAGCTCGCAGCGATGATGAACAAGAGCACCGCAAACAGCACCACAGCGGTCAGAAAGTCCATCTTCAAACGGGCGAGCAGAGTGAGCGACGTCGTGGTGCGGAGATAGATGGGAAGTTGCAGTCAGTATAAATATGTCTGTTCGTCGCGACGCAAATAAGACGAGTTTATCATCTAAAGAGGAAGCACCAAGTAACTAGAAACGGGCAGGTTGACCAGGATCCAGGGACTGTTGAATGAAAATCGTCTGGCGTCATAGAACCCACAGCAAAGGCTTTAGACTCCAGATCGGAAACAGCTAACACCAGAAGAGGATTCAGAGAACGGAGCACCGATGCAGCCCGTTAATTCGTAAAGCTGGTCGCGTCTATTAGTCTCGGCGGAGTCCTCATTGCTTCTGGCGATGGAGGTCCGGCGTGGACGCTGTCGCGCGATTCATAGTTGTCCCCGTTTGCCGTTCTGGCTGCACGATGAACAGTTGGGACCGGGGAATCTTGTCAAATATCCGTCAGGCGACCCAAAGAAGAGTTGCGATGACTTGGAATGAATGTTGGACATCGGTGAAGGCTTGAACGGGGGATCGGCATCAAGGGCCGGATCAAAACATCAAAGCGGCAGAGGTACTCAGAAATTACTTGCAGTCTCCTCTGGTCTCCTCTCAACGCAGTTCAGACGCGTGCGAGCTCCTGCTCGTGGCTCTTTATATTTATTCGCTCCAAATTGCACCCAATGCGCTCCTTTGAAGAGACCGGCCCCGCAGGGATGCAACTCCTCACAACCCCTTACGCAGATCTTTGGAGCAGCTGACCCGTGTGCTCGTGGCAATAGCGGCCTCTATCTAAATTTGTTCACATGGAGTCGCGATGATCCATTACGCGCACCCCAGTATAAGAACGCGCCGGCTCTTTCACTTTTACGCGACAACCCATCATGGCTCGTTTTCTTCGCGCAAAGGCGCTCTTCGCTTTTTCCCTCCTCTCTTCCGCGCTTGCTATCACCCCGGGCTTTCCCTACGGAACAGAGAAAGTTCGCGGCGTCAACTTGGGCTCCTGGCTCGTCCTTGAGGTCTGTCTTCAGTAACACTGGCGCTCTGCGCGTCGCTGACCTTGCTTAGCCATGGATAAACCCTTCCTTCTTCGACAACACTGGTACACGCCCTTGGTTCCTTGCAGCGCGGCCCCCGTCTCAATTCTGCTGACCCTACAGGCAACCCGGCTATCGTTGACGAGTGGACTTTCTGCCAACTTCAAAGTCACTCAACCGCACTCGCTGCGCTGACGAACCACTGGAATACTTGGATCACAGAGGCCGACTTTGCGGCTATTGCGGCGGCCGGTTTAAACCATGTTCGCTTGCCCATTGGTTATTGGGCGTTTGAAGTGGGCCCAGGTTTGACTTTTTGCTTTCTATTCCCGCCGCCGAGGCTGATGCTGAGCAGGTGAACCTTACATCCAAGGTAGTCCCTCGCAGGCAAATTCATTCGAAGATGGCGGTTGACATAAATATCGAGGCCAACTTCCGTACTTGAGCAAGGCCATTACTTGGGCGACCAACCACAACCTCAAGCTGATCATCGACCTTCACGGTGCTCCTGGGTCTCAGAACGGATTCGACAATAGGCGAGTCAAATCGTTGCTTTTGCTTTGCCCTTCTGATGAAACGACCACCAGTGGACATAAGGTGTCGACGCCGTGCGTACCAACAGCTTCCATTCAACGGTTTAATTTATCTCCCTCTCCCAGAGGATGGGCTTCCAACAATACGAACGTCCAACGCACAGATGCAATCATTAAAACGATTGCCAACATGGTCAAGAACAATGTGGCGAACGTTCCGATAATTGCGCCGCTGAACGAGTTTGAGTGCTATGAAAGCATCGTGGCCCCATCTAACACGCACCCTCGCGCAGGCCCGCGGGATTCGACGGCGACCAGATTCTAACCGTAACCAGACAAGTCGGTAGCACAACCTGGACCGGTACCATGAGGCTAACTTGAGTTTCCAGTACTGGTTCGACAGCTATGGCAACATTCGGTACGTTTCGTTGGCGGAAATAACCCTTCGGTGCTCATTCCATTTTGCAGGTTCCCATTCGGCTCATCGCAGCAAAGTGATATCTCATGAGTCTACTTTGGCTTTCACTCATCGCGTATCTTTTTTAGGTAACACCGTCGAGCTCATCCACGACGCGTTCCAGGTGCGTGCTCCACTCCTCGCGTCATTACCCGGAATTTAATACATCCGCTACTCAGCCTTTGAGCTTCTGGAACGGCGTTCTCACACCCCCGGACCATCAGGGTGTAGCGATGGATACCCACATATACACTATTTTCTCCGTTCCTGTGAGTGTCGAATGCCGAATCCACGACGCGATTCTGACCGGATGATCAGGAAGTGCAAATGACGCAGGCACAGCACATCTCCACCGTGTGCGCGAAGCAGGACGAGCTCTCTTCCTTTGATTTGTGGGTTATCGTTGGCGAGTGGACTCCGGGTATGTTCTCTGCGGCCTACTTTCTCTATTTTCTGACGACTCTCCATTATAGCCGCGACGGACTGCGCGAAATACCTTAATGGCAGAGGGGTCGGAAGTCGGTACGACGGCTCTTTCCCTGGCTCGACGCGCGTCGGCAGCTGCACGGGCATGACGGGCTCCGCTTCCTCCTTCTCCGCATCATACAAGACTTTCTTGCGAAAGTTCTGGGAGGCACAAGTCATCTCGTACGAGAAGGGGCAGGGATGGATCCAGTGGTAAGATTGGTCTTGCCTTCACAGATTTCCCTTGCCTGACATCTCCCCAGGACGTGGAAGACAGAGAGTGGCACTGGCGAGGAGTGGTCGTACCAAGCGGGACTTGCCAATGGGTGCGCTGGCTCACTTTTCTCTCCCTCTTTATCATCCTCATTTCTCTCGATAATGTTCAGGTGGATTCCGAAAGATCCCACGGATCTCCAATTCCCGGACGTTTGCGGTTGAGGACGCTGTTTCTTGTACTACTGATGGACCTGAACGACTGAAACGAATAATATAATGGACTTATATACCCATCAGAATACTTTTGAGTCTCCGACTGATCTGCGGATGCCGGTCATTGTCACAACATCTCGTGAGGTGATCCTACGCGTCCGTTGAACTCGTCCACGGTCCAGGGCTGACCACAGATGCAACGATCCCGTACGTGATTGCCTGAGATTTCAAATGGCCTGTCATAATGCGGCCCTCAGACTCTCCTTCAAACTCCCCTGCCAGGAAGCGCCAGCGCCTCGCACTCTTTTCCCCAACCTATGACGACCAAGTGGCTGATCTGAGCCAGGAGGACCTAGCAGCATGCGACGAAATTGAAGCTAAACTGTCCCAGTCTATTTCCTATCCCTCCTCGAGCGCTGTGCACGAACAACTACCCCAGAACGGCCCACAAGCTAGGCTAGACGATGACCCCGACAATCCGTTTGCTTCCGCCAGCACTGACATACGGATACGTCCTGCAGCGTCGGGATTTGCCTCCGCTGCTAAATTCACAGGTTTCGGATCTGCGTCTGCCCTACGACTGAACACAGAAACGTTCTCCCGCGATTATGACCGCTCTCCGTCACCCGAAGCACCGCCAGAACCCGACTACGACTCTTGGTTTGCGCCAGCGCAGGACGTGCCACCGCCCGCCTTCCAGACGGCAACGGCCAAGTTCGCCGCTGCCACCACCGCTTTCCCTCTCGATGCACCCGTCGGATTCATGAAGGCGTCGAACAAAGGGTGGATCGCGCCATCAAGTACGGCGTTCGCAAAGGCGAAGGAGAAGATGGACGCGATCTGGGCAGAGGAGGCCGGTGGTGCCCCAGCGGTGGAGACAGAGTCCCACGGGGGGGCTGAAAACCTCTTCAAGGCGGCGTCCAAGGTCTCGCGTCTGGCGTCGCCGGAACGCCCCGCACTGCGTACCCTCGACAACTCGTTGAATTCCCCCGGGACGCCGAGCCCCGCAGAGTTCTCCCGCCCTTCCTTTTCTTCCGCCTCCACCTCAGCGTTCTCCGCCCCAGGTCCGTCGCGAGGCTTCGCGTCGCCTCTCATCGGTGGCGCCAGTGGCCTCGTGGCGAAGAACAGGCCCAAAGCCTTCAAGTCCCCACTACTGCCCCAGACTGCGGCAGCGTTCAAATCTCCTTTCGCAAGCTCGCCGCTCAATCCATCGCGTCCGCTGTCGTTCGTTGCGGCGGGGACGCAGCATCCGCTTGCGGGTTCACCTATTATTGGTACCGCTGCTGCACCGGAAACGCCGCTGCGGCCATCCGCGCCTGCGTTCGTGACACCGGGGCGTCAGATGCAGAGCCGCGCGAGGGCCAGGCCAGCGTTCGTCACACCGTTCAAGGCGGGGATGAAGCCAGGGGAGCCGGGACGGACGTTGTTGGAGGAGAGGGCGAAGGCGGTTGAGGTTAAGCCGATGACACCTGCCGTCAAGGAGACGAGGGTGTATGGTGGTGGCGTTACGCCGAAGGTAGCAAGAGGGAGCAAACAGTTTTTCGATCTGAGTGAGTCGTTTCTTCCGTCCTATCGTTGAATTTATTTCATTTTTTCGACAGCACCACCCGCCGAACGCAAAACTTTACTGTCCTCTGGCCTCGTACCGCAAGAATACACCAATGCCGATCTCGAGGGCCTGGGAATGTAATTCTTTCGATAGTAAAAACAACTCAAACGAAAGCTAACGAATTCTCTAGCGCTGTTTCGGAACTGAAACAAATCACTCCCGCCCTAGCGCTCTACTACACCTTTCACACACCCTCTTCATCCCTTCCTACTGATTCCAGCCCACCGAAGCTTCTTGGACCTGACGCTGCGCTGGAGGAACTCCTCGCCCAAGGATGTACGCTCGCGACAAAACTATGGGTGGACAACCACTGGTGTCTCATTTTGTGGAAGCTCGCGGGGATGGTGTGTTTGGAGCCCGAGCGCGAGAAAAATCTCGAGGAAAAACGGTGGTGTTGGGCGGAGGTGATGAGGCAGTTACTTTATAGGTCAGTGGTCCGAATGAAACAAAGTAGGCGACCCGACGCGATTGAGTATTTTTTAGGTATGAGAGGGAGCTGAACGGCGGCGTCCGCCCGCCGTTGAGGTCGGTCGCGACGCAGGACGCGCCGGCGTCGTGTCCGATGGTCCTCTGCGTGTCGAATATCTCTTGGTCGCCCCCGGCGATGACGGATGATGGGATGCCTATTCTGCAGCATCCTGAGCTTGAAATGACCGATGGATGGTATAGGCTCCGCGCGCAGGTCGACGCGCCACTTGCGCGCGCTGTACGGAGAGGATTAATTTGCGTGGGGCGCAAGATTGGGGTCGTTGGGGCTCGGGTTTGTGCAAAAACAATTTTTTAAAACCTATTTGCTCAGAGCCACGCAGCTTTCTAGCGAACGCAAGGAGGCGTCGGAGGTGCTCGAGGCGTATAATTCCACGAACCTGGTATTCTCCGGCAATTCGTCGCACTTGGTTCCATGGCATGCCAAGCTGGGGTTCCAGATCAGCCCCTGGGTCGCGACCATGAATAGCCTGACGGCGGACGGAGGAGTGGTTGCTGCAATGGATTTGGTCATCCTCAAGGTACTTAGTATGCTGCCGAGTTTGAGGTTGGCGCTGATGAATGCGCGATGCCTAGACCTACCCTGTCGCCTTTCTCGAGTTTTACGAAGACGAGAATGGCGAGAAGCAGCGAGAAGGGCCGCGGAATGAGCGCGATGAGTCGGCAGCAGATGAGAAGTGGAAGGTGAGTTCGGCTTTCGGATGCGAAGATGTTGCTGACGACGTGAGCAGCGGCGCAGGGAAGTGCACGAGAGTAAACTTCGGGAAGAGCTCGCGAAGAAGGAGATGCGGTTCCAGAGCTACGCGGAGCGACTGGAACGGAGGTCGGGACCACGATTTGCGCCTTCTGTGGATGGTGAGCGGCCGACACCACACGGTGTTCGCACCCGAGTCTCACGTTCGGCTACTTTTAGACGAGCCAACGGACGAGTTGGAAGAACTGTATGACGAACTGGAAGATCCGGCAGAGGCGGCGGGGGTGATGTCGCGTGTGAGCGCAAACACGGCCGGGTGGCTGGCTCGGTTTATTGTCGACCGCCTGGAGAAGGAGCGGGAGAGAGCGGGCGAGGAGATTGACCAGGAACTCAAGGTGGGGCTAATATTGTCGGATACATCAGGTAAGACAACTGACAATGTACAGCGTGTCTGTCCCCCTCGAGAAGTGCGAAACTTCCGGGTGCTTATTGTGCAAGACGCCTGTACGAGGAGACGGGGGGCGAATCGGTCAGCGCAATTGACAGTGTGGGATGCTCAGGAACTCGGGCTGGAGGTGGGGCAGGGCTATACGGCGACGAACCTGGTGCCGACGGCGCAAGGGGCATGGATGGACTGTTCTGTGGGGTCTGAGATCTACCTGAGTACACGGAAAGACTCGAAACTGCGAAGGCTGTACTTGTAGGAGGAGGAGGATAAATTATACTGGCGCTCTTTCCTGAGGCGATATTTAGAGCCGGCGCCGCTTTTTGCGAGCTCAAGCTACCTATCTGACTCCAAGCACATACAAAAAAAGTTTCAGCTTGTAGCCCCTTATTCAACGGTAACTGGGGATTACGTCACCTTGACAGGGCATCGTTCCACCACTTTGTCCGATGCCCGACTACCTTTGGGCGCTGCATGACTTTTTGCCAGAACATGAAGATGAAGTCTCTTTCCACACTGGAGAACGCATCGAGGTCGTTGAACGAGATGACCTGTACCAGGATGGCTGGTGGAAAGGCCGCAATCTCGCAGGAAAAGTGGGCTTGTTTCCCCAGAGCTACACCACAACCACCCCCCCGGTAGAGGATCCAGCACCGCCCGTGGCAGCTCCAGAAGTCTCAGCTCCACCAGCTGAGACGGGGGGCACCTCCCTGCAGTCTCTCGCGGAGGAACCAGAATCCGCACAGCTCTCTCCCGTTTCGCCCGTTCCCCACATATTCCTCAACGGCAGCGAGCAAGACTCGGCCACCGATCCCAACGGCGAGGTCATGAAGGCGACCATGACCGATGTCCAGCAGGCCATCGAGCAGCTCGGCAGCCGCAACCGAGGCAGCAGTGCAAATCTCGACCACGACGCTCGCAGCTTTAGTTTCGCTTCGACCCGAGACGATCGCACTACCGACGACGAAGAGGATGAGACGGACTTTGATATGAGCGAGGGCGAGGGCTGGCACAAGGGCGCTCGGCGAAAACTCGCCGCGAGGGCGCGTCAGGCACTCATCGATGCGGAGGAGCTCGAGGCACTGTCGAGCAGTAGGACTGTCCCTCCAATCTCCGTCGACATCAGTGACGAGAGCGACGCCGAGGAGGACGACCCGGATGACCACGACGACTTCAACGCCAGCTCTCCACTACGAGATCACCCATACATCCCCGAAGAGGACGAGCCGTCAGAACCCGTCGACGGGCTCGGGCGCCTCCGCACTCACGAAGACGTCCCCACAACCGCTACTGCCAATTCCTTCCCAGCTCATCCTGAGGTGCCCCCTACCCCGATCTCACCAGGCACACCTCCTCCATCAGCCGTTCCTATTGCGGCGGCAGTAGAGCGCGTGGGTACGCCTCTTCGAGAGACCCTCGTCGCTTCGCCCGGCCCGGGACTCCCCTCACCTGCGCCATCTGCTGGAGTCGCTTCATCCACTGTTGGTCTCCCCACCACCGGTGTACCCTCTAAACCGAGTAGTGTTGCCTCAGCTCCGCTCTCCGTGGTCAGCGAAGGGAAACGGCGCGACGACAGCGGCCATGCCAGTGGCAGCGGCGGAAGTGCCCATGGTGCGGCTAAGCATCCGTCAGAGTGGACTGTGGATGAAGTGGTGGACTGGCTCAAATCGAAGGGCTTCGATGAAGACGTCTGCGATAAGTTCACAGGTTGCTAAACCGCCTATATATCCTCAATGATCTTCTAACCTCGATTTGCAGAGCAAGAAATCACTGGCGACGTTCTGCTCGACCTTGACGTCAACCTTCTCAAAACCGAAATCGGCATCATGGCCTTTGGAAAGCGCATGCGTATCGCCAATGCCATCGTCGACCTCCGCCGACCTCCATCACCATCGGCCTCATTCAACCTCGCCCCGGCCTTCCCCTCCCAGAACTCCCCTCACCAACAACAGTACGCTATCGCGTATACCAACTCACAGAACTCACAGCAATACGCTCACTCACCACATTTCAATGGACACTCGCGCACGCAGTCGCAGTCGCATTCGCAGAACTCTCAGAACGCGCACACCAGCTGGCAGTCGTCGGTCGGGTCACCGCTACAAAACGGGCGTCTCGCACAAGCCTATGGTAATCCGTTGGGTCTTGTGAGCCCCGAGAGCGCGATGCACCTCGGGGACTTGTCAGATCCTGCTATGCACCCTATTCCTGACGGATTAGGGAGCCCTATGAGCGAGCAGGCGAATGGGGCTCGTTCGAAGGGCCGGCCAGCGCAGTTGACGTTGTCTCCGAGCGATGGGGCCCTCAATGTCTCGGCCACACAGACAAGCGAAGCTGACACGCAAGAGGATGAACGGGCAGTTATGAGCGAGGTTGGTCGTGATGTTTTTCACGCGAGCAAAGCTGATTCCATCCATCTATTCCTCAGAGCGAGCTCCCTCCCGCGAGTGCTTCCATCCGCAAACGACTTTTCGGTGGGCGCTCGCCCGTCGGTTCACCCCACGCCATGTCGGAGAAGGATAAGGATTCCCACAAGGACAAAGATTCTCACAAGGACAAGGATTCCCACAAGGACAAGGACTCTCACAAGGATAAGGATTCTCACAAGGACAAGGAGTCTAGTCATTCCAAAGAGGACTCCTCCACCCCCGACGCGGACGGAAAGCCCTCGAAGAAGAAGGAAAGCAATATCGCGACCGGCCCTGGACGTCATGCTCGTGGCAAGAAGAGCATCGACGTCTCCAATCCGCCGAAAGGCAACGAGCGTTTGAGTATATTCGGTGCTTCCTTTGGTGGCCGCAAACCGGCGCCGCGATACTCTGGGTCCGTCTTCCCATCAATCCCTTACTCCCACACTGATTCATTTCTCTCCTTTCCAGCGGTCCCGATGAGGTTGTGGACAAGGCCACTTCGGGTTTCACCCTCCCGCGGCTGAACAGGAAAAACGGGCGGCCACAAACACCGAGCGCCCCTCCGCAGACTCCTCAGCAAGCGGCGAGCCCGGACGCGACGCAGGTGCATCACCCATCTCCCAATGGGCCCCACACCGCGCCGGCTAACCCGACGCTCCTCCGGAAGCGGACTTCCTCCAGCCACACGACGGATGCGGCCAAAGCGGCGACGACCGCTGCGGCTGCTGCGAATGGCGTTTCGAAGTTCAAGCCTGGGCAGAGTATCCTGGAGCAGATTGGGGAGGCCGACCATGTCGGATGGATGCGAAAGAAGGGTGACCGATATAATAGCTGGAAGCTGCGCTACTTTATGCTCAAGGGTGCGGACCTTTACTGCCTGCGGAGTAACAACAAGACTGTGCGTTCTGTTCTTTTTGTCGTTGCGGATATCTTTGACGTTTGTTATTTTCGGTAGGAAACGAAGATCAAGGGCTACATCAATATTGTCGGCTACAAGGTCACAGTGGACGAAAATGTTAACCCAGGACGATACGGATTCCGGATCGACCACGAGAATGACAAGACGCACTATTTCAGCTCGGACGAGAAGATGGTCGTGCGGGACTGGATGAAGGCCATCATGAAGGCTACCATCGGACGGGATTATTCCAGTATGGTCTGCTCATTGCAGAGAGAACCCCATGCTGATGCCTTGTTACAGAGCCCGTGGTGTCGTCATGCAACATCCCGACCATCCCATTAATGGTCGCCCAGGCCATGAACCCTGCCCCACGGCCACCGTCACCCACCGCGCGTGCTGCGACGCAGCGGGCGATGCGGAGGGAGAATACGGACCAGCCTTCGACGCGGGACGCGCGTGTCCTCATGCTCACGGGTTTCGCGACCAACGAGGCGCCGAAAGAGGACCGCGCACGGTTGGATTCGTTCTTTACCAATGAGGCCGTAGAGGGCACAGGGAATGGTTCCGTTCCCGGCACACCACAATCGGTGGTTCCTCCACGACCGAGCAGGCGGATGAGCGTACAACAAGCTGTGAGTGTCCTTCCCATCGCTGCCGAAAACCGACCTGACCGCTTCTAGCCTACACCAGTCGACGAGGGTTAATTGAGTGGGCCAACAGCCACCTACCGTCGACCCTGCAAATCACCGACCCTGCTGGACCCTTGTGCGACGGGCTTGGACTCCTGCGACTTGCCGAGTCTATCAAGGGCCGACCTTCGTCCCCACCCGTGCCCGACTCGCGTTCCCCAAGGACGCGAGCGACGACAACCTCGACGGGCTATTCCGTTTGTTCGACTTCCTGCTCGACAACGAGGTGCGAATGGGGAGCGTGAGCATCAACGACATCCGGCAGGGAAAAACGCGACAAGATCATCCAGCTGCTGCGCGGGGCTGAAGGGATGGGAGGACAAACGGAAGGCGATTGCGACGAGCATTGGTAAGGGTTCTGCGCAGGCGGGTGGCTTTTATGGCTCCCGCTTATTGATTATTCGGGGGACGTGGACGCGGATACGGCGGGCGGTTTAAAATCTGGTTTATTTGCGCATTGCTCTGGGCTTTCTCCCGGTATTTCCTCTCTACATACACCCCGTAATCCCGCTATGTATATCCTTAATTTTCTCTCGAGACATGTATTGCTTTCCATGTATCTATGTAACGTATGGACCCTTGAGGGATTAAACTCATTTATAGCCAGATCGTATTGTATTTTTTTAATGAGCGACAGGGTACAAGGGAGTATGTACGGAAATTCTAGGCAGACACGCGTGTACTTGGAAAACGTATCCTTCCAAGGGCCTGTATCCTCGTGCCCCCATTGCAGACAACAGTGGCCTTGCTTCTAGACTCGAGCCCAAAGACCTTCGTCGCTACCTCTCGGATGTCGGAGGCTTGAGTGCGTCAATCTTCTCCATCATCTCTGACGCGGGAATTTGGCGGTTGTGTACCAGAATCTAAACAAAAGTCGGGATATTGCTGAGCGAATAGTTGAGATATGCTTACCTGACGCCCAAGATCTTCTA